>CM019716.1:69659120-69714365 GCA_009760885.1 Achatina immaculata | reverse complement strand
CTTGCAGAACATTTTTCCAGTATGGCTTAGCAGTGAGATGTCTCAATATTGGTTGCAGTCCCTTTCACTGTCTTTTTTCTTCCATACTGGAATAATTACAGCTTTTCTCTAGTAGTGTGATGTTTCTTGTTTTTCCTACACCAAGTTTTAGAGTCAGTGAAGCCAAGCTATTCCAATCTTCCGCACATCTGATTAACTCATTCGGTATTCAATCACATCCAGGGCGTTTCTTCATTGCGGTCCATTCTATTGGCTTCTCTGATTTCAGCTTGTAGTATGTCTGGTTCCAGTTCTATGGGGTCAGCTGTGTTGTTATCATGGGTTTACCTTGCCTCGATTGGTATATTGAGTAACTTGTTGAAGTATTGACTTGATCGTTGTACTACCTTCTCATGTTCGCATATTGGATCGCCATTATCATCGTTCACAATCTCAGTTGGGTAGAAGTTCTCTGCTCTATTTCTCATTCAACTGATCTTTTTATAAAGATTTTCCTAGATTCTTTGTGATTGTTGTTTAATACTTCACTGTATTCCTGCCGTGATTTTACCTTTGCTTCTTTTATTACCCGTTTAGAGTGTCTTTCTACATTTCAGTATTCACTGTAGTCCAGATCCTCTTTACTTCTCATCCATTTTTTTTATATTATGTTTCTTTTTCTCTTACAGCCTATTTCACTTCATCATTCCTCCATGTTATTATTTTCATTTCTCGAACTCCTTTTTTCATAGTACCACATGTTTCAATTGCTGCTGCAAAAAGCTGGTTTTAAACAAACCCTGTTCCTTTTCATTGTTGGTAAGTTTATGAAGAGTTCTCTGCTTTTCTTCTCAGATTCATATTTCACATTCTCTTCCTTGATCTTGGATCCAAATACTCATGATATTTAATATGTCCAAAATAATCTCTGTTTAATCTTCCTTACTAGCCATACCTCTTCAATATAAAGTTCTTGCAGTATGGATATATTTCATCTTGTGTCGTGTCCGTGATATTTGAAGGGTTTTTATTAGAATTTCAGTTCACATGCATTTATGTGTTGCTCAGCAACACATCTTAGTGTCCAGGTCTCACATGCATGTGTTGCTATGGGAATGATGAATGCCCTTAAAATTTTTATTTTTTTTTGTTTCATCTTTTCCTCCACGCAGGATCTTTGGTTGTTTTAATTTAGGGCGATAGGAGTCCTTCTTTCAATTTCTATCATTGTAGTTTCGTTATTAGTTAGTAATAGTCCAAGTTATTAAAACCTTTCCACCTCTTTCAATTTTATAGCAAAGATATATATTTAAACTACCTTATTTGTTGTGCACATTGTTAACAATAAATCTATCTATCTATCTATCTATCTATCTATCTATCTATCTATCTATCTATCTATCTATCTATCTATCTATCTATCTATCTATCTATCTATCTATCTATCTATCTATCTATCTTTCCATCCATCCATCCATCCATCCATCCATCCATCCATCCATCCATCCATCCATCCATTCATCTTTAATACTGATAGTTCTGAATCATATTCTTGATGACTGGAAACATTTGTGTTCTTTACTATCATATTACTGGAGAAAATGTTCTTAAATCACACACCGGACATGAAGCGTTCACAAATATTACCACTTCACAAATCAAAGGAAGTCCAGTGAACATTTAACTGAATTATTTAATTAATTATGAGCAATAATGTGAAGATGTATAGTATGGTTGATAGCATCACTTGAATTGAACCACTTAATCATTTGTTCACCATATCAAACTTTCCTATTCTACATGCAGGATTTCTCAATGTTCTCAACTTCACATACATTATTCTACTCTTAATGCGAGGTCAATTCTGAACTCTATACTACATTCCATCTGAAACACGTGGTCAATCAGTAAATCACTTAATCATTTGTTCACAGTATCAAACTCTATCAGATTCTACACGCTGCAAGTTTTCAACTTCAAAATACTCTGAACATGAAACGAGAAAATTTCCTAACTCCGTATTATATCAGATCTGCAACACGTGGTCAACTAGTTTCTCGTATAAAATCAAAGTACTCGAAATTTTAGAAGTGTCAGTTCTTCATAATCCCTTGAATTATTTGAAACAAATCTTCAGTCTGGCCTAGAAGTAACTCTGCAAGACTGCTTTTCGTGAGTATCTATTGCTCTAATTGTCCATCTATCCCAACTGTCGTTGCCTACGTCCTCTTTCTCTCTCGTGTCTTTTCTGGTGTGTGTGTTCTCCTTCTAATGTTCTTCTCTGATTGTCTGTCCTTCTCTTCTTCTCTTGTCTGGACAGGTCTCAGTTCCCTGACCGTTCATGTTCCTCTGTCATCGGGGTTCCGTCCTCTGTCTCCTCTCCTTCCTTCTTGGTTCCCACTTCTTCCTTGTTCTTCGTCCTCGTTCTTAGTTCTTCTTCTTCGTTCTTCCGTTCTCTCAGCTCACCTTTTTTATCTTCAAATCCATCTTGATGGATTAACCAATAAGCATTTTGGCTCCCCCTTCAGATGTCCACTGGTTCCCATGAGCGTTCTGATTGTCCGTCATTCAAACTGCCCCGTGACTTACCTCTCGTAAGTCAAACGTCCAATAGGCCACACATCTAAATATTTAATTGGTCAGTTGGCCGAGTTGGTCACTCCTTTATTTAAAAATCGTGTGCAGTTACGTCCTACGTGCGTCACCTAACCGGAGTCAAGTGTCAACTCTGTCTATACAATTATTATTTATCTAAGTCATTATCTTGCTCTTTCCTGTCGGAGATTTCATTGAGTCCTCGCTTTTCATTGTGTCTACCTTTTCTATTCGTCTTTTTTATTTTGTTTACACGTTTCAACGTCCAGTCACCGCTTTGTTATTACCGGACAACATTACTTTCTGGCGTCCTAGTTTGTATTTCATTGTCACTGAGTCTCGACTTTTTCTCCTCAGTGTTTCCATTGTTTACTTTTGTCCGCGTCTTGTTCTAGTGTCATGGAAGTTAATCATAATAATAACAACTATAATCATTACTTACAAGGCCATGCTACACATCTATCTATCTATCTATCTATCTATCTATCTATCTATCTATCTATCTATCTATCTATCTATCTATCTATCTATCTATCTATCTATCTATCTATCTATCTATCTATCTATCTATCTATCTATCTATCTATCTATCTATCTATCTATCTATCTATCTATCTGTCTATTTGTATGTCTGTCTGTCTGGTCTGTCTGTCTGTCTGTCTGTCTATCTTATCTGAATGTTAATATATAATTTTTATTCTGTTTTGTGCAGATGTGCAAGTATTCTTCGAAATGTTTGATTTATTCTCTTACGACACAAACGAACTAGTGAATCAGTTGTGTAACAAACACTTACGGCCTGTAAGATGTACAGAAGAAAAAACTTAACACCACCGTAATAACTTTATTTAACAACAGGCTTTAGCTAATTCTCGATTTCTGAAGTTGTAGAGACCACTTTCACATATACATTAATTTCACAAAATCAATTTGATTAAAAATATTATACGATAAAAAACTGCGACTAAACAAAAATGTACGAAATCAAAAATGAATAAAAGTCTACTTTTTCTTCTTTTTCCCAACATAATAACTACCTGTCTATCTGTCCACCTCTCTATGTATCTGTTTCTCTGTCTGTCTATCCATTGATGTAATTATATATCAATACATCAATTATCCATCTATCCTTCATTTCATCCATTTGTTATTCCATTCTTTAATTCATCGTTTAATCCATTCTTACAGTCAACCGTCAATCCATCCTTGTCTAATGAATATTGTTGTCACATACAGTAGTTAACTACATCACTAAAATAATGTTCATAAAGAGCTATTAAAATAATACAATCATTTTAGGCATCAAAAGAAGCATTAACTAGAAGAATACCAACGGAAAAATGTATACCAAAGACAGTTCCTGAAAACCTTTTAGAATTCTGTTACTAATATTTTCAGTAATGACTGAGGTATATTAATTTTGAAAATTATGCTACAGTAAAAAGTAATCATACCGAATGACATGTATTTATTTTTTAACGTATTCTACATCTTTTTAATTTGTAGACTACATCTTTATATTATGTGAAGTAAATACTTGCCACCTGTATTAATGTTTTTGAAATATGGCACAGTAAAAGGATAGTACAGATGTTAGTGAAATTATTTCAAGTGTTCTTCTAATATTATTTCACTTTGGAAATCAAAATGTTATTTTTAATACAACCGTAGTTCAGAAAATATTTTTGTACATCTTTTTCTCTACGCAGCATCTTTAGGTGTTTTATTTTATAGCGATAGATGCCCTTCTTTCAGTTTCCATCATTGTAATTTCATTATTATTTAGTAATGGTCCAAGACATTAAAAACTTTCCATCTCTTCCAATTTTTCCGCGTAAATATATATTTCATCTACTATATTTGTTGCGTACATTGTTAACAATCCATATTTCTATCTATCTATCTATCTATCTATCTATCTATCTATCTATCTATCTATCTATCTATCTATCTATCTATCTATCTATCTATCTATCTATCTATCTATCTATCTATCTATCTATCTATCTATCTATCTATCTATCTATCTATCTATCTATCTATCTATCTATATATTTGTATTAAATCGAGTGTGTGTGAAGAATGAAAGATGGAGTGAAGAAGGGCAAAATGTAAGACGAGCCTGCGTGTCCAATTCTTTACCCTTTAAAAATAAAGATTATTCATTCATTCATTCATTCATTTTATCCGTCTGTCTATCTGCCTGTATGTATATATTATTACTATTCTGTTCTATAAAAATCTACAGGTAATGCTACAAAATGTTTCCTTTATTCTCTTACGACACAAACAAACGACTGAATCAGTTCTGTAACAAACACTTACGGCCTGTAATATGTACAGAAGAAAAAAAGTTAACGCCAACGTAATAACTGTATTTCGTGAACTTCTCGATTTATGTAACACACAATAATTAGTGTATTAGTATATCACTATACAGGAAGCACTGCAGTAAGACTGTGATACTAGCATGTCTAAACTTGGAAAAATGTAGGAACGGCTTTATTACTTAACCACTACAAAGTTGTAACGTTTCGGCGTGAGCCTTAATCATACAAAAATATACAGGACTAAGAAATAGAGACAGGAGATATAGTATAGATTCACATGAATCCAATTAAACCCGTGGTAAAATACAACGTATCATCGTAATATTCTTTGTCTACATCTTCTATAACATTCATCATTATATTTTCAGTATACAAGTTAAATACGTAAGGCGACAATATGCAGCCCTGACGGACCCATTGTTTTATGTCGAACAAAGTTGTTATTTACCTATTTATTCTTACTGCTAGTTGTTATACAACAGTGATGTTAATTATATCAAATGTGTTGCAATTCCTATATTGTCCATTTTTTCCTAACGTTTCTGGTGTTGTACACAATCAAACGCCTTTGAGTAGTCTATTAAAGATAAATATTGATTCACATTAATTAAAAGATAAACATTAATCTTATATTGAATATATGACCTCTTAATCCTCTTCCTTGCCTGAAACTAGCTGGACCATAGTGACTTCTTCTATTTTCTTATGAAGTCTACCCATTATGATTTTTAACAGAATTTTACTGGCATGATTAATCAGGGCAACAGTTCTGTAGTTTGTACATAATTTCAGGTGCCCTATTTTACCAGTGGTATGAATATAGTTCTTTTTCATTGTTTTGGCCAAATACATGAATACTATATCTTTTTACATTGTACGTGATAGACTGTTGCACATTCCTTTCCTCCTGCTTTAATAAATTCAGCTGGTATCTCATCATATCCCGGTGATTTACCATTTTTCAGATTCTTTATTGCCCATAAAATTTCTTCTATTGTCGGTTGGAGTTCTTTCTCCTCCAATAATTCACACTTTGGATTTCTACTTTCACAGTCGGTTGTTTCATACATTCCTCTGTAATATTCCTTCCATCTTTCTAGAACTTCCTCTGTTTCTGTCAATGTATTTCCCATCTCGTCACAAATTACATTTAGCTTAGGTCTGACATTTCTCGTCAATGTCTTCATTTCTTTAAACATTTCACTATCTTTTCCACACTTCTGATGTCATTCTATTCTTTCACAACAATCCAACAGAGTATATAAAAAGTATTATCACTCTCGCTCTTGAATTGTGCTGATCCTTTCCATCGACGGACGCAGATTCCCTAAATGTGTATCCCCGTTCTTTTCATCTCGTAATTTATTATTTGCTACTGTCCCTCATTTCTCACATTCCTTGTTCCTAGTCTTATTTTTCTTTTTAGTTTGATGCAGGGTTTTTCCTTAGTAACACCGTCAGGATTTTGTCCGTCATCAAAATTACTAGCACTGACCTCTGTCTCACACTCTTCCCCAGTGTTAAAATTAGATCTATCTGGCCTGGAGGACTCGCCACCAGATCTTTTTCCTATCTGACCTTCCATGTTGCTGTTTGGGTTTCTTGGTATGTTTCCAGAAGGTAGTAAACCATTGCTTTCCTTCCGGGTAATGACTGTACAAGTAATGGAATTTACAAGTAATGCTAGGAAATGGCTTATTTGTTCTTTTGAAACACAGAGAACTGAATCTTCTGCATTGTATAGCAATACTTCTGAACTGTATTTATAATTGTGAGATATATAGAACGGAAAGATTTAACGCTAAAGCCATGACTTCAGCTCACAAATTATCTATCTATCTAAATGTCTGTCTGTATGGTCTGTCTTGTCTATGCTTTTATAATTGCAAAAACATATCATCTTTTTAAATCTGGTTCAAAGAAAAATCCCTCAAGCTATAGGCCAATTTCCATTCTATCAACTTTGTCAAAACCCCTAGAAAAACACATACAAAAAACAGCCCCACAACACATACAAGAAAATGATTGATTGTTGACTGTCAGTCATGTTTTAGGCCGAAACATTTCTGACACACAGCTCTCACAAAAATAACAGAACGTTGGTTGTTTTATATAAATGATGATACATTATGTGGTATTGTCTTTGTTGGCGTTAAAAAAGCATTTGTTGTGATTGATCATGAAATCATAGTTAGAAAGCTTGAGACTTATAGATTACACCCTGACTTAACCAAATTTATTATAATCTTTTCTTTCCAACAAACAACAGATAGTTTGCCTCAAAAACTCTAAGTCAAATTCATCTCTGGTTAATAACGAGGTTCCACAAGGATCTATTCTTGGTCCTCTCCTTTTCATCATCTACATCAATGATCTCTCACCTCATCTAAAAATACTCATCCGGTGATCTTTTTCCTAATGACTGCATAGTTTCCACTAGTGACAATGACTAAGTTAAATTTGAGTCAACTCTTCAATTTAAAATAAATAATCTATTTCATTGGAGTAACAACAACAGAATACTCATAAACACCAACAAAACAAAATCAATACTCATTACAACAAGAAAGAAATTAACAAATTCACCAACAACAACACTACAGCTCAACGCTGGAACTTCACAGATAGAGAATGTTAATGAACATAAAACTCTAGGTTTCATGATTGACCAACACCTCAGCTAGAATCATCATGTAGACAATCTCACCAAACTCATAGCACAAAAGGTTTACCACTGACTAAAACTAAACATTTTCTTGAAATAGACACCATAAAAATATACAGCACATCACACATACAAATACACTTGGACTACTGTTCCACATTTTGGGATGGTTGTTCCATGTCAAACATTAAAGAAGACTTTACTCACTTCAAAAATAAGCAGTAAAGCTTATAGATGACAAACATGCAGCACATATTACAAATAGGGATAAACATCTTGATATTCTACTCCTCAAGAATAGATTTCTTTCACCGAAACCAATGTAATAATAAAACTCTATCCCCCACTGCTCCAGGCTATCTGTGGTCGTTATTCAAATCCAAACCAAAACAGAATTAACCTTTAAACAATTGTATTCTCCCAAAATCAAAGCTTGACATGTTTGAAAAAAGCGTATCTTTTTCAGCTGCGCACCTTTGGAATGCCCTACCAACCCATGTAAAGCTTATAAGTAATATTCGTTCTTATAACTTCAAACTATGTCGACATCCATTTGAGATGGACCATATGCCTCTATAATCATAGCCTAAAGTAGATTAAAGTATGGCTGGATTGTTGTAATTTTTTCTACAGGTTTTTAAAATAAATTTGTTACTTTTGAATGAATGTAAGAATGCAAGTTTATTTCATGCTGTTGCAGAAATAAGAGATTGGAATGTATGGACAGGCAATACGTTTACTATTAATGAATGTAAGAATGTAAGTTTAATTCATGCTGTTGCATAAATAAGAGCGTGGAATGTATGGAGATGAGATACGTTTATTATTAATGTATGTAATCATTTAATTGTCTTCATGATATTATGCTCATTAAAAAATGCTGAATGACTCTGATTGAGTGAAAGCTCTATGAGGAAGGGCAGAATATAAGACGGGTTTGCTGCCCAATTCTTAACCGTTTGAATATATGGTATCTATCTATCTATCTATCTATCTATCTATCTGTCTATCTATCTATCTATCTATCTATCTATCTATCTATCTATCTATCTATCTATCTATCTATCTATCTATCTATCTATCTATCTATCTATCTATCTATCTATCTAAATATATATATATATATATAAATATATATATATATATATATATATATATATATATATATAGATATATATAGATATATATAAAACCGTCCATGCAACAATAGAAACAAATATGCTAAAGAGTATTTAATTTATAATTGGCATATGTCTGCTACTATCGTTTACAGTAATGGCGGAGGTACACAATTTCTGAGATGAATGCTAAAATGAGAGTAAATAGACTGAAAATCAATAATATAATTATTAACACAAATGGACTACATCATTACATTTTGTAAATGAAAAACTTACGGCCTGTATTAATATTGTAAAATATAGATTTTAAAAAATAGTATAAAAGTAAGTGAAATTGCATCACGTGTGCTTTTAAAAACATTTCACTTTGACACAATAAAAAAACGTTCAAGTTAAATAGTCAATTAGAAAATTATACCTACAACCACATGTTAAAGTTAGTAAAATTTTGATTTTGCAAATAAAGTATATAATAAAACATAAAACTAAACATAAATTACTCCTAACTGTTTCATGTTTCTATACGTATGTAAGCATTAAAATTGGCACCACAGGGGAACAGAAGTAAGGGTGGATCAAAAGAGACATGCGGAAGAACAACAGAGATGATGTTGAGCAATAGAGATCTCACATGGGCAAGAGCGGAAAAAAAGGCAAAGAACAGGCATTTGTGGAACACCCTTGCGGAAGCCTGATATGCCCTGAGTATTTAAGATTCAGAGAGAAAGAGAGAGAGAGAGAGATGTAAGTATATAATTATACATGTATGTACGTACTTATGTATGTATATATGTATGTATGTATGTATGTATGTATGTATGTATGTATGTATATATGATTGTATGTGTATATGCATAAAACACAATTTCTATCACCATCTACATCAGCTCATTAACAAAGTTCCTAAACACGACATCCCAATTGTCATTGGTCTCCAAGGTAGGAAAAGATAACACCAACGTCGAAAAATTAATGGAGAAAGAAGGGAATGATGCGGTAAATCAAAATGAAGAAAGATTACTTGAACTATGTCTAACAGAAAAGAGCATGTTCATTGGAGGAACAATATTTCCACACAAACAGATACATAAAACAACATGGATATCTCCAGATGATAGAACCAGAAATAACATAGATCATTATTGTATTAGAAAGCAATTCAGAACATCTCTGATAGATGTAAGAGCATATAGTGTTGCAGATGTCAACAGTGATCGCAATCTGTGTATAGGGAAAATAAGATAGATGTCATTCTTTCAGTTTATATCATTGTAAGTTAATTATTATTTGGTAATAATCCTAGATATTAAAACTTTCCAACACGTTCAATTTTTCACAATATATAAATATATATTTCACATACCTTATTTGTTTTGTACATTGTAAACAATAAATCTATCTATCTATCTATCTATCTATCTATCTATCTATCTATCTATCTATCTATCTATCTATCTATCTATCTATCTATCTATCTATCTACCTGTCTGTCTTTCTACATGTATGTTTCTGCTCTTTGTTTCCAGTTGCTTTTAACATGTAAGCTTGCTTTTGTTTCCTGTTTTAATTTTTTTTTTTTTGTTGAAAATCATGTTCAGCAATATTAAATTATATATATATTAGTACGCTTTTCATTTAGACTTATTATCTCGTGTTATAGTGTATTAACATTTCAAGTTACGAAGCTATTACTATTAACTATTATACTATTATAACAAATGAATCTCAAATGAATCGAATGTTTGTTTCTGATGCTAATTTCCGATCTAATAGAAACACTTAAATGAAGATAACCAATATACAAGAATGATCACAATATTAAGGAATATAAATATTAGAGGAAACAAATGTGTTCTACTTTCAACGTGAATCTACATAAAAATTTAAACAATGAACATAATATTGCTTTTCTTTTCTTTGCAAAAGGTCAAGTAATGCTTCGAAATATTTCGGTTATTCACTTATGACACAAACAAACGACTATTCAATTGTGTATCAAACACTTACGTTCTGTAAGATATACAGAAGAGAAAACCAACGTAATAACTTTATTTAACAACAGTGTTTAGCTAACTTCTCGATTTATTGTATACAAAATTTTAACACAGGCATTAATTTCACAAAATCAGTTTGATTAAAACTAGTATACGATAAGAAAATTCGACGCCCATTCGCTTATTAAAAGTGTACGAAATAAAAAAAATGAATAAAAGGCTGTTTTTTTCTACTTTTATCTACCAACATAATAATTACCTGTCTATCTGTCTACCTCTCTGTCTCTTTCTACATTGGCGTAAATATATATCAATACATCCAACATCCATCTATCCACAAATTCATCCATCCGTCCTTCCATTCTTAAATTCATCCCTCCATCCATTTTTACACTCAGACATCAATCCATCCTTACAATCAGCCATCCATCCATCCATTCATGATGCTCCAAAGGTTTATATAATGTACAGTAGTGTCACCTACTCATCATTTTGAACCTGAGACAAAAAGACAATCAATGGAGTGGCATCATTTGCAATCACCACGAAGAAAGAAATTCAAGACAACTCCTTCAGCTGGAAAGGTCATGATCACTGTCCTTTGCGACAATGACGGTGTGATTCTTATGGATGATGTACCAAGAGGAGAGACAATCAATTCTCAAGCTTACATTAAGACATAACAACTTAGTCCACGTTTTCGCAGAGTTCGGCCACATAAGAATCCAGCAGACCTGCTTCTTCATCACGACAATGCGCGCCCTCACGCAAGTTTGACAACACGGGAAGCAACCAACAAGTTGGGTTACACTGTACTACACCATCCACCATTTAGTCCCGATTTGGTACCCTCTTATTCCATCTGTTTTGTCCACTTAAAGATGCACTCCGAGGGGTAAGATTTGAAGATGACGAAGTAGTGATTCATGCAGTGAAGAAATGGCTACATAATCAAATGAAAATCTGGTACGGGCTAGGAGTACATTGTTATCATGAGTTTGACTTGTCTCTAATGGTATATTTAGTAACTTGCCGAAGTACTGACTCCATCGCTGCACTACACTCTCATATTCGGATATTGAATCGCCATTATCGTCGTTTACAGTCATAGTTTGGTTGAAGTGCTCTCTTCTCTTTCTCATTGCGCTGATCTTTTTATAAAAGATTGTCCTAGATTCTTTATGATTGTTCTTTAAAGCTTAACTGTCTTCCTGCCGTGATTTTACCTTCGCTTCTTTTATTATCCGCTTAGAGTGTCTTCTTACATGTAGATATTCAATGTAGTCTATATCCTCTTTACTTTTCATCGATTCTTTATATTTATGTTTCTTTTCTGTTACAGCCTCTTTCACCTCATCATTCCACCATGTTATTATTTTCATTTCTCTACCTCCTTTCTTCATAGTACCACATGTTTCATTTCCTGTTTCTGAAAAGCTAGTTTTAAAGAAAGCCCGTTTCTTTTCATTGATTTTATTTCTGTTGGTAAGTTTATGAAGAGTTCTCCCCTTTTCTTATCACATTTTTCTTTCACATTCTCTTCCTTGATCTTCCATCCAAATACTCATGACGTTTAATATCTATAAAATAATATCTGTTTAATCTTCCTTACTAGCCAGACATCTTCAATATGAAGTTCTTGCATTATGGATATATCTGATCTTGTGTCGTGTCCATGATATTTGAAGGAGTTTTTAGAAGCATTTCCATTCAAAGGCATTTATATGTTTCTCAGCTGGTTTGTTAAGTAACCAGGTCTCACAGAGATATGATGCGATGGGAAAGATGCAGACAATTTGTTTAGTTCCATCTTTTCCTCCACGCAGCATCTTCATTTGTTTTATTTTATAGCGAGAGATGTCATTCTTTCAATTTCCATCTATCTATCTATCTATCTATCTATCTATCTATCTATCTATCTATCTATCTATCTATCTATCTATCTATCTATCTATCTATCTATCTATCTATCTGTTTATTTGTCTATCTAACAGTCCATCAGTCCTTCCATCCATCCAACAATCCATCCTTACATCACTCACTGCATCCATCCATCCATCCATGCATCCGTCCGTCAGTATGTCAATTCATCCATCCATCCATCCATCCATCCATCCATCCATCCATCCATCCATCCGTTTGTTAATTCACCCATCTATCCATCCTTCCATCCATCCATTAATCCATCCATCCAACCATCCATCCATCCATACATCCATCTATCCATCCATCAGTACATCCAGTGATTCTCAGTTTATTAACATTGTTATAAATTTTGATATCTGTAGAAGATATTTTAGAGAAGACTATCTTGGAAGGATACATAGGAAGACATATGGTAGTATTTTACCACGGGTATATGAGATAAGACCTGAGTAGTTTTTGTTGGTGCTGCCATCGTTCTCACCTTCCAGAATCTAATCCTTGTCACATGTTTGGGGCCGACGAATGAGCTCTTCGGAGTTGGCATCCCTGATGCTCGGTTGGTTTCTCTGCGAGTTTCCATAACGATATTTTTTTCCATCTGGAGTCTCCTCTAGATAGGTCCCAGGATAAGGTTGTTAGCCTTATGTACAACTCCCGGTACAGGTCATCAAAGAAATGGAGAGATACCATCTAGACATACTGGGTATCATCGAAATGCGATGGCCAGAAGCAGATAAAAGATCGGCTGAAAACGGTAAGTTAATAATACATTCAGGCAGAAATGATGGTAAAATCCGGGATGGGGTGGGCATTATTATGTCAAATGTAGCTGCAAAGAGCCTTGTAGAATGGGAACCGGTGAACAGTCGTATAATAAGAGCACGATACAACCTACGACACGGAAGAATGACAATAATACAGTGTTATGCACCCACGAATGATGCAGATGATGATGTGATAAACGACTTCTATCACCAACTACAACAAACCATCAACAAAGTCCCTAAACACGACATCCTAATTGCTATGGGAGACTTCAATGCTAAGATAGGGAAGGATATTACCGACGTTGAAAAAGTGATGGGGAAAGAAGGAATTGACATACTTAATCAGAATGGAGAAAGATTAATTGAAATATCCCTAACAGAGGGCATGGTCATTGGAGGCACAATATTCCCACACAAAGAGATACATAAAACAACGTGGATATCTCCAGATGATAGAACTAGAAACCAGATAGATCATTTTTGTATTAGAAAGCAATACAGAACATCTCTGATAGATGTAAGGGCATATAGGGGTGCAGATGTCAACAGTGATCACAACCTGTCCATAGGGAAAATAAAACTAAAATTGAAAAGCCAACACAAGAATTCACTACACAGAAAGATAAACAGCCACAGCCTACAAGAAGAAAATACTAACATTAATTTCAATCAGGAACTTGCCAATCATTCCAAAACACCCAGTGAAGTTGAGGAGATAGGTATAGATGAGTTATGGAATTCTTACAGCACATCCATAATCACAGCAGCAAAAGTAAGCGATGGACTGGAAAAACCAAATAGAAAAGCATGGATATCAGATAAAACATGGAAGGATATATATGAAAGACGAGCAGTCAAATTAGACATGTTGAATGCAAAAACAGATCTTAGAAAAGATCTGGCAAAAGCAACATACAAAGAAATAGACAAGAAAGTAAAAAGTTCAGCTAGAAGGGATAAAAGAGAATACATAGACAATATGGCGAAAGAGGCAGAAAAAGCAGCAAAAACAGGAGACAGCAAAACTTTATATAACATACAAAAGAGGCTAACAGGTACTATTACATCTAAAGAAAGACCAATCCTTAGCAAAACTGGAACACTATTAACTTCAAATAAAGACCAAAAGCAAAGATGGGCTGAACACTTCTGGGAAATACTTAATCGACCACACACAAAAGAATTGTTAAACCTTGAAACTGACTTACCAGCCCCACAACTAAATGTCAACCTAGATGAAATTAAATTGCATGAAATTGAAACAGCAGTGAATTTAATGGCTAACAACAAAACTGCAGGTGAAGATGAATAACAGCCGAAATGCTAAAAGCTATCAATAATGACAACATGAGATAACTACAGAGAATGTTTAACAAGATTTGGAAAGAAGAAAAGGTCCCTTCTAATTGGAAGAAAGGAATCATTGTTAAAATACCAAAAGGGGCAACTTTAGTGACTGTAACATCTGGAGAGGAGTAACCTTAATATCAGTTGTGTCAAAAGTATTTTGCAAGGTCATTTTGAATAGACTCAAAGATATAGTGGATACTGCAATGAGAGAAGAACAAGCAGGATTTCGAAAAGGGAGAAGCTATCTCGACCAGATCTTTACTCTCAGAATAATACTTAAAGAACATATTGAAAAGCAGACACCATTAATACTGAACTTCATAGATTTTAAAAAGGCATTTGATAGCATACACAGAGATTCATTATGGAGAATTTTAAGTCTATATGGAATACCATCTAAAGTTGTCAACATCATTAAGGACTTATACAATGGATATGTTTGTGCAGTCAAGACAGAAGAAGGGATGAGTGAATGGTTCCAGATTGAAATAGGCGTGAAACAAGGATGTATACTGTCTCCTTTACTTTTGGGGATTACAATAGACTTCATAATGAAAAAATGCTGCACAGGTAACACAGGTATTGATTGGGTACATGGGACCCAACTAGAAGATCTTGATTTTGCTGATGACATAACTCTTATCAGTAATAATGTGAATTCCATGCAAGAAAAAACAGATAGCCTATCTTCACTGGCTAGCAAAATAGGACTTGAAATTAACAAGGACAAAACAAAAATAATGAAAATTCCTCTCAATCAAAATGGAAAAATACATCATTTGCATACCTTGGCAGCTACATAGACCAGGATGGTGACACTAGAAAGAAAGTTAGGATCAGAATTGCAAAAGCAGCATCAATCTTCAAGAATCTTGAGAACATACGGAATACAAAAGTTATAAGCACATAAACCAAGTTAAGACTATTCAATTCAAATGTAATATCCACCCTTATTTATGCATGCGAAAGCTGGAAAACAACTAAAGAAACAGAAATGAAATTAGACTCTTTTGAAAACAAATGCCTAAGGAAAATACTCAGCATCACGTGGAATGAATTCAAGAGCAATGCAGAGATAAGACATATAACTGAACAACAACCAGTCTCATGGGTGATCAGGAAAAGGAGATGGACATATGTTGGCCACTTGATGAGAAGAAATGATCAGAGAATCCCACAACGAGCTATCAAGTGGAACAGAACAGGCCGAAGAAAAAGAGGCAGACCGCGTGAAACTCTGAAGAGGACATTATTAAGAGAGGCCAAAATAACATGCATATAATCCTTTGATGAGGTTGAAAGACTCGCCGAAGACAGGAAAAATTGGCGAACTACTTTGCGAGCCCTATGTGACGTTTAACGGCACGGGAAGGATATAAGATATAAGATAAGATATGAGTTATATTTTTGCTGATATAAGCTATATAATTAATAATTATAGTAGAGTCACGTATGATTTAGTCCCTTATGATCCGAACTAATAACAAAATATTTCACATTTTAAAATTAGACGGAATTTCTCGTGAATATGGTAGTCGCCTGTCTGTTTGTGTAAACAAATTACAGCTTTTCTCCAATCCTGTGGTGTTTCTTGTTTTTCCCGTATCAAGTTTTAGAGTCCGTGAAGTCAAGCTAATTGTAATCACATAGTAGTTGTAGTTTCATGAGATGTTTGTTTAAGGTAGCTTTAGTTCACAGTAATAAGGAATTCTTACGATATTACATTTTAGGGGAGATTTTTAGGAAGGATGAGTAAAGTTCAGAGGAAGGTTTAAAAGGCTGATTTTTGTGAAGGAGGATTATTCTTGTGTTTTTGTATCATTCAGTAGTAGACTTAAGTGACTTTTTCTAGCAGTCATTAGCATACTTAAGTGAATTTTTGTAACAGTTACTAGCAAACTTAAGTGAGTTTTTGTAGCATTCAGTAGCAGATTTAAGTTGGCTTTTTTTTATTAGTAAGTAGCAGTCTTAAGTGCGATCAATCATGTCTTAATTTGGGTGTAGTAACGTTTTTGTTGTCATTACTAGGACACAGTTCTCGGTATTATTATGTAGGAATTATATAGTGGCGTAATTATAAAGGCTAGAGGGTGTTGTGTTATTTCCATTATTGGAAGATGAATTGTTATTCTGTAGATTTTACATATTCCAGAATTTGTAAGTAGCAATTTCTTGTAAGTTTCTTGTGGCAGAATGTTTTTACTTATGGCATGGACTGAATGCCATGGAATTTTCATATTACATGTTTGTAACTGCCGTATGGCAGCAGATTTTCTCCATCGTCATTTCCATCATCATCATCATCATCATCATCATCATCATCATCTTCTTCCTCATCAATAAATTTGATGTCTATTGAATGTGAATCTACTCTCTTGGCTGTTACTAACGTATTGTATGTTGTTAAGTAGAAGGTGTAAGGTGAATCTAGTTGTAGTGTTATCTAGCTGGAAGAAAGGGGTTGCCTGGGTGTAAATGTTCTCTGAGTATATTGAAGAACACACATTGAAGACTCTTAGATCAATCTGTCTCTTTAACTTGATCCTGAGAGAGTTAACAAACTACCAATTAGTTGTTCCTCTAGAACCTTTGAGACAACACTAGCTTCTAGCTCTGCTCTAGCTGTAGAGCAAGGATCCTTCTTCTTCGCATATAAAGAATGTTTTTTCCTGTTCAGTTAAGTAACAAGGGTACCCATTTAGACCAAGGAGAAGATGGCTGCAAGACATCGTTGATAATCTGCACATGGAACCATTAGCAGCAGGGCATCTTGCTTACAATCGAGAGCTCTTCAGATGAGTTTTTAGAGAGGCAAAGTTCCTCAAGAGAAATGCAAATGGCTGACTGACTGATAAATATAGCTAACAACAATTAAGCGCAGAGTTTTTAATATAATACAACCATTCTACTTAAACACTAAAATGAACATTTGCTAGAATGAAACAACAGAAGAAACAAATATTCTAACGAACAATTCATGTAAGCTCGGTATATGTTTGCCACTAACATTTAGAGTAATGACGGAGGTACACTATTTCTGAAATGTGTGTACAGTAAGTATAATAATACCGAAAGTCAAGATTATAATTTTTAACACATATGAACTACATCATTATGTTTTATAATTAAAATTCTTACCAACTGTATTATTATTTTCCAATACGGAATGACAAAATACGATGCTACTGATATAAGTGAAATTGCTTCATATTTTCTGCTAACAACATTTCACTTTGAAAGAAAGCAAATACGTGAAACAAAAAAAGAGTAATTGAGTAAAAAAGGAATGGAAAAACTAATTATGTCAGTCCGTAAGAACAGTGAAGAGAAAACCTCTATCTTAATCTGAAGAAAACTAAATTGATGACAACTGACAAGAAAATAAGGTAGTTGAAGTATGTAGTTGTATCAATGAGGAAAGATTGGACGAGGTGGAGAGTTTTGAATATCTTGGATCATTATTAACTAATAATAGAGATGTAATAATTGACATTAAACGGAGGAAATCTATCGCTCTTCAAAAAATTAAACAACTAAAGAAGCTATGAAGAGGAACAGACAGAAGTACAAAAATATGATTTGTAAGGACATGCATCTTTCCCATCTAAACATATGCCTGTGAGACATGGACACTTAACAAAACAGCTTAGAAACACATAAGTGACTTTGAATGTAAATGCTACAGAAGAGTTCTTCAAATATCATGGACACAAGAGAGAACAAATATATCCATACTACAAGAACTTGATATTGAAGAAGGGTGAATAGTAAAGAGGATTAAGCACAGAAAACTTAAATACGAGGGGTAGTCACTAAGTAACTCGCAAATGCCTGTTACACAAAAACTAAATGCGATAGTAATTTGAAAACTTTAAATTTTAGAACCTATATTATTCCCCTATTTCTCAACATAATCAGCACCAACATTGATACATTTGTCCAATCGTGTAATCAGTGATACAATACATATTGCGTAAAAATCGAGAGTCCGATTTCTGAACCATTTTTATACTTCTGTTTCCACCTCTTCGTCACTCGAGAATCTTCTCCTGTCAAGGTAGTTTTTCAGCAGACCAAACAGGTGAAAATCACATTGAACTAAGTCAGGACTATAAGTGGATATTCAAGAACTTCCCAACCCAACTTGCTAATTTTCTCTTGGGTTCACCGAGCCGTATGTGGTTTTGTATTATCTTGAAGGAGAAGTACACATCAAGTCAGCATATCAGGAAGTTTCCTTCGAATTGTATCCAGTAGCAAATCGACAGAACTTCACAGTACGATACAGAGATGCTGCAATGACAAACCAAATCGGTTCATTTTGTGTTCATCGTTCAGATCTCTGGGTACCCAACGTCAGCAAACTTTCCGAAAATTCAATTGCTCATACATTATTCTGTAGTCTAAGCCAGGTGAACACCGATTGCACTTAATATACTGTCTATCGTTTCTCGTCTATCAGCTCTGATAATCTCATTCAAACGTTGCACAGTCTCTTCTGTTGCAGTATGAACTGGACGGCAGAGTCTGACTTTGTCAACAACTTCAGTGCACCCCTGAGAAAATGTTTTTACCCACTTTACGTGATAAACACTTTTCTGCATAAAGTCTAATCATTTCCTTATGAATGTCATTAACTGAATGTCCTCTATCCCACAAAAACCGCACTACACTTCTATGCTCTTCTTTCGTACATGCTAACAGCCAATTGTTATTGCTTTGCGCATGCTCACGTAACTCCCAGCGACCACTACACACAACTATCATAAATTTGGATAATGTTTCTATATAAGGATATATTTAAATACTACGTGATAACTGCCACTGATAAAATATTTCAATTTGCGTGTTACTTAGTGACTTCAGATCGTATCTATCTATCTATCTATCTATCTATCTATCTATCTATCTATCTATCTATCTATCTATCTATCTATCTATCTATCTATCTATCTATCTATCTATCTATCTATCTATCTTCCTGTCGTTTGTCTTTCTACATGTCTGTTTTCTGCTCTTTTATTCCAATTGATTATTATTTGTAAGCTTTGTTTTGTTTCCTGATTGAAGAGTGGTTTTTTTTTTGAAAATCATATTCGGCAGAAGTCTCGGTATAAAATTATATATATAAATATAAATATATATATATAATTACGCTTTTCATTTAGACTGTTACAATCTCGTGTTATAATGTTTCGAAGCTATTACTATTAACTGTTATAATATTATAATAAATATTGATGAATCGCACGTTTGTTTCTGATCCGAATTTCCGATCTAATAGAAACATTTAAAGGAAGATAACCAATATACAGAATGCTCACAACGTGAAGAAATATAAATATTAGAGGAAACATATGTGTTCCAATTTTAATGTGAATCTACATAAAAATTCAAGCAGTGAACAAAATATTGCTTTTCTGTTCTTGCAAATGGGCAAGTAATGCTTCGAAATGTTTCGATTATTCTCTTACGACACAAACAAACGAATATTCAATTGTGTATCAAACACTTACGGACTGTAAGATGTACAGAAGAGATAACCAACGTAATAACTTTATTTAACAACAGTGTTTAGCTAACTTCTCGATTTATGAAGTTGTAGAAGAAACTTTAACTCAGGCATTAATTTCACAAAATCAATTTGATTAAAAATATTATACGATAAGAAAATTCGACGCCCATTCGTTTAATAAAAGTGTACGAAATAAAAAAAATGAATAAAATGTGTTTTTTTCTACATCTTTCAAACAACATAATAACTACCTGTATATCTGTTTATCTCTCTGTCTGTTTGTCTGTTTCTCTGTCTGGCTCTACAATGGCGTAATTATATATCAATACATAAAACATCCATCTATCCACAAATTCATCCATCCGTCCTTCCATTCTTAAATTCATCCTTCCATCCATTTTTACAATCAGCCATCAATCCATCCTTACAATCAGCCATCCATCCATCCATCCATGATACTCCAAAACTTTATGTAATGTACAGTGTTGTCATATACCACATCATTTTGAATCTGAGACAAAAAGACAGTCAATGGAGTGGCATCAATCGCAATCACCACGAAGAAAGAAATTCAAGACAACTCCTTCATCTGGAAAGGTCATGATCACTGTCCTTTGCGACAATGAAGGTGTGATTCTTCTGGATGTTGTACCAAGAGGAGAGACAATCAATTCTCAAGCTTACATTAAGACATAACAATTTAGATCGCGTTTTCGCAGAGTACGGCCACATAAGAATCCAGCAGACCTGCTTCTCTTTCACGACAATGCGCGCTCTCATGCAAGTTTGACAACACGGGAAGTAATCAACAATTTGGGTTACACTGTACTAAACCATCAACCCTATAGTCCTGAACTGGCACCCTCTGATTTTCATCTGTTTAATATTCTTAAATATGCACTCCGAGGAGTAAGATTTGAAGATGACGAAGGAATGATTCAGGCAGTGAAGATGTGATGATTATATAATCAAGTGAAACTCTGGTACGGGCTCATTCATTCATTCATTTGCATGTCCCTTGCGGAACTTTGCCTCCCAAACAGCACTCCTGTAGGCATCTCGGTTGTGAGCAAGATGGCCTGCTGCTGCTGCGTCCATTTGCAGATCGTCAACGATTTCTTGCAGCCATCTTCGTTTTGGTTTTCCTCTTTTCCTTTTTCCCATTATGTATCCTTCCAATAGGGTCTTCCCTAAAATATCATGACGTTTAATGTGTCCAAAATAGTTTTCTCTCTTTAATCTTCATTACTAGCCAACCTTCTTCAATATTAAGCTCTTGTAGTATAGATATATTTGTTCTTTTTTGTGTCCACGATATTTGTAGAACTCTTCTGTAGCATTTATATTAAAAGGCATTTATGTGTTTTTCAGCTAATTTCTTAAGTGTCCAGGTCTCACAGGCATATTTTGCCATGAGAAAGATGCATGCTCTTAAAAATCTTATTTTTGTAGTTCTGTCTGCTCCTCTCCACAGATTCTTTATTTGTTTTACTTTCCTTCTGAAGAGCAAAAGATGTCCTCCTTTTAATTTCCCTCATTGTATCTCCATTATTAGTTAGTAGTGATCCAAGATATTCAAAACTCTCCACTTCTTCCTATTGTTCCTCATTCATATATATTTCAGCTGCCTTATTTATTTTGTCAGCTGCCATCAATTTAGGTTTCTTTGCATTAAAATAGAGGTTCTGCTCTTCACTGTTCTTACGGACTGACATAATTAGTTTTTCCATTAATCTTTGTGTTGTGGACAGTAACACTGTGCCATCAGCATATCTAATCTCTGGTATTTTATAACCTCCAATTGTTATGGCATCGTAATATTATTTGTCTACATCTTGTCTAACATTCCCCATTATATTTTCAGTATACAAGTTAAATAAGTAGGGTGACAATATGACCCCTGACGGACCCCTTGTTTTATGTCAAAGCAAGTTGTTGTTTCACCATTTATTCTTACTGCTGCTTGTTGGTCTAGATACAGCAGTGATGTTAACTATATCAATTGTTTTGGAAATCCCATTTGTTCCATTATTTCCCAAAGTTTCTGGTGTTGTACACAATCAAACGCCTTTGAGTAGTCTATAAAGGATAAATATAGATTTACATTAAACTCTCTGCATTTCTCTATTATTAATCTTAGATTGAATATATGATCTCTTGATCCTCTTCCTTGCCTGAAACCAGCTTAGACCATATTGAGTTCTTCTTCTATTTTCTTAAGAAGTCTACTCATTATGATTTTTAACATAATTTTACTGGCATGACTAATCAGGGCAACAGTTCTGTAGTTTGTGCATAATTTCAGTTTACCCTTTTTGGCAGTGGTATGAATACAGTTCTTTTCCATTCTTTTGGCCAAATACCTGAATGTCTTATCTTTTTGCACAGTGCATGATAGATTGTTGCACACTCCTTTCCTCCTGCTTTAATAAATTCAGATTTTATCTCATCACATCCTGGTGATTTAACATTTTTCAGATTCTTTATTCCTCATAAAATTTCTTCTATTGTCTGTTCGTGTTCTTTCTCCTCCAATAATAATTCACACTGTTGATTTCTGTTTCCACAGTCGGTTGTTTCATACATTCCTTTGCAATATTCATGCCATCTTTCTAGAATTTCCTCTGTCTCTGTCAAAGTAATCCCAATCTCATCACAAATGTACGGGCTAATAGTACATTTTGATCATCAGTTTGACTTGTCTGTGATGGTATAATGAGTAACTTGTCGAAGTACTGACTCCATCGCTGCACTACATTATCACATTCGGATAATGTATCGCCATTATCGTCGTTTACAATCTCAGTTTGGTCGAAGTGGTCTCTTCTCTTTCTGATTGCTCTGAACGTTTTATAAAAGATTGTCCTCGATTCTTTGTGATTGTTGTTTAAAGCTTAACTGTATTCCTGCCGTGATTTTACCTTGGCTTCTTTTATTACCCGCTTAGAGTGTCTTCTTACAGGTAGATATTCAATGTAGTCTAGACACTCTTTACTTCTCATCCATTCTTTATATTTATGTTTCTTTTCTTTTACAGCCTCTTTCACCTCATCATTCCATCATATTATTTTCATTTCTCTACCTCTTTTTTTCATAGTACCACATGTTTCATTTCCTGCTTGCGAAAAGCTAGTTTTAAACAAGGCCGTTTCTTTTCATTGATTTTATTTCTGTTGGTAAGTTTATGAAGAGTTTTCCGCTTTTCTTCTCACATTCTTCTTTCACATTCTCTTCCTTGACCTTGCACCCAAATACTCATGACGTTTAATATCTATAAAATAATATCTGTTTAATCTTCCTTACTAGCCAGACAAGTTCAATATAAAGTTGTTGCAGTATGGATATATCTGATCTTGTGTCGTGTCCATGATATTTGAAGGAGTTTTTGTATCAATAAGGAAGAGGTGGAGAGTTTTAAATATCTTGGATCATTATTAAATAATAACAGAGATGCAATGAGAGACATAAGTGCCTTTGAATGTAAATGCTACAGAAGAGTCCTTCAAATATCATGGACACAGGAGAGAACAAATATATCCATACTACAAGAACTTGATATTGAAGAAGGGCGGATAGTAAAGAGGATTAAGCATAGAAAACTTAAATACGAGGGGTAGTCACTAAGTAACTCGTAAATGCCTGTTACAAAAAAAAACAAACTAAATGCGACAGTTATTTGAAAACTTTTAATTTTTGAACCTACATTATTCCCCTATTTCTCAACGTAATCGCCACCAACAATGATACATTTGTCCAATCATGTAATCAGTGATGCAATACTCATGACGTAAAAGTCGAGAGTCCGATTTCTGAACCATTTTGTTTCCACCTCTTCGTCACTCGAGAATCTTCTCCCGCCAAGTCAGATAACAAATATTGTAGGATTAAACCTCGAAAAAATCGTAGACAAAGCACTTTAGTGAGACGTGAGAGAAATAAAAATCACAAGAGAATTACCTGGGATTCGAACACGAACTCCGGCAGGACGAGCAGCCGTCTAGCCACGAGAGAACAGCGTACTATCGACTTAGCCAACTAGGACCCCGTACCAAAACCTCGTATTTTCCTATTTATAAAAAATTGTTCTCCCGCCAAGATGGTTTTTAAACAGACCAAACAGTTGAAAATCACTTTGAGCTAAGTCAGGACTATGAGGTGGATTTTCAAGAACTTCTCAACCCATCTGGCTGATTTTCTCTTGGGTTAAGCGAGCCGTATGTGGTTTGACATTATCTTGAACGAGAAATACACATCAAGCCAGCAGACCAGGACGTTTTCTTCGAACTGCATCCCGTAGCATCGACAGAACTTCATATTACGATACACAAATGCTGCAATGACAAACCAAATCGGTTCATTTTGTGTTCATCATTCAGATCTCTGGGTACCCAACGTCAGTAAACTTTCCGAAAATTCAGTTGCTCATGCATTATTCTGTAGACTAAGCCATGTGAACATCGATTGCACTTGCTACACTGTCTATCGTTACTCGTCTACTGTCTCTGATAATCTCATTCATATCTTGCACAGTCTCTCCTGATGCTATCTGAACAAGACGGCAAAAACTGACTTTGTCAACAATTTCGGTGCACCCATGAGAAAAATTTTGTTACCCGCTTTACGTGATAAATACATTTCTGTAGAAACTGTAATCATATCAATTATGAATGTCCTCAACTCAGTGTTCACTATCCCACAAAAATCGCACTACACTTCTCTGTTCTTCTTTGGTACATACTAACAATCCGTTGTTATTGTTTTCCGCATGGGCACGTAACTCACAGCGACCACTACATACAACTTTCATAAACTTAGATAATGTTACTATATAAGAATATATTTAAATACTACGTGATACCTGCAACTGATAAAATATTTCAAATTGCGAGTTACTTAGTGATTTCCGATCATATCTATCTATCTATCTATCTATCTATCTATCTATCTATCTATCTATCTATCTATCTATCTATCTATCTATCTATCTATCTATCTATCTATCTATCTATCTATCTATCTATCTATCTATCTATCTACCTATCTATTTATCTATATATCTATCTGTCCATCTATCTATCTATAAATCCTTATATCTATGTATCTATCTCTAAATCTATATATATATATCTATTTATCTATCTCCTATCTATCTATCTATCTATCTATCTATCTATCTATCTATCTATCTATCTATCTATCTATCTATCCTGTCGTTTGCCACTCTACATATCTGTTTTCTGCTCTTTGATTACAATTGCTTCTTATATGTAAACTTGCTATGTTTCCTGGTTAAGTGTTTTTTTTTCGAAAATCATCATCAGCAGAAGTTTCAGCATTAAATTATATATATATATATATATATATATATATATATATATATATATATATATATATATATATATATATAAGTACACTTTTCATTTAGACTGTTACAATCTCGTGTTATAGTGTATTAACATGTCAAGTTTAGAAGCTATTACTTTTAACTATTATAATATTATAACAAATAGTGATCAATCGCATGTTTGTTTCTGATCCGAATTTCCGGTCTAATAGAAACTTTTAAAGGAAGATAACCAATATACAAGAATGCTCACAACAAGAAATATAAATATTAGAGGAAACATATGGGTTCTACTTTTAATGTGAATCTACATAAAAATTCAAACAGTGAACACAATATTGCTTTTCTGTTCTTTGCAAATGGGGAAGTAATGCTTCGAAATATTTCGACACAAACAAACGAATATTCAGTTGTGTATCAAACACTTACGGTCTGTAAGATGTACAGAAGAGGAAACCAACGTAATAACTTTATTTAACAACAGTGTTTAGCTAACTTCTCGATTTATGAAGTTGTAGAAGAAACTTTAACACAGGCATTAATTTCACAAAATCAGTTTCATTAAAAATATTATTCGATAAGAAAATTTGAAGCCCATTCTTTTACAAAAGTGTACGAAATAAAAAAAAATTTAATACAAGGCTGTTTTTTTCTACATTTTTCAAACGACATAATAACTACCTGTCTATCTGTCTATATCTCTGTCTGTTTGTCTGTTTCTCTGTCTGTTTGTCTGTCTCTACATTGGCGTAATTATATATCAATGCGTCCAACATCCATCTATCCACAAATTCATTCATCCGTCCTTCCATTCTTAAATTCATCCTTCCATCCATTTTTACATTCAGCCATCAATCCATCCTTACAATCAGCCATGATTGCACAGTCTCTTCTGTAGCAATATGAACAAGACTGCAAAGTCTGACTTTGTCAACAATTTCAGTGCACTTCGGAGAAGATTTTTTTTACCCGCTTTATGTGGCAAACAGTTTTCTGCATAAATTCTAATCATTTCATTATGAATGTCCTCAACTGAATGTCCTCTAGCCCACAAAAATCGCACTATTCTTCTCTGTTCTTCTTTTTTACAAACTAACGATCATTTGTTATTGCTTTGCGCATGCGCACGTAACTCCCACCGACCACTACACACAATTATCATAAAATTAGATAATGTTACTATATGCAGGAAACTCTCTACCGTAGAGAGCGGAACAACTACACAACTCCTTCAGAGCATCAGAGGAAGTACCCCCCTCAGACAAGTGTTTCGGCCCTTTACATTCCTGACATTCTAAAGGGGGTGGGTCCCTCTAAGTCATGACTCTGAGAGGTCTTGTGAGTTGTTGCGTTTTTATAATATATATTTAAATACTACGTGATAACTGCCAATGATAAAATATTTCTCTTTTCCCGTTACTTAGTGATCACCGATTCTATCTATCTATCTATCTATCTATCTATCTATCTATCTATCTATCTATCTATCTATCTATCTATCTATCTATCTATCTATCTATCTATCTATCTATCTATCTATCTATTTATCTATCTATCTATCTATCTATCTATCTAACTATTTATCTATCTATCTGTTTGTCTGTGTGACTGTTTGTCTGTCTGTCTGTCTGTCTATCTCTTTGTATGTATTACTACTTTTCTGTTCTATACTAATCTACAGGTAATGCTACGAAATGTTTCATTTATTTTCTTACGACGCAAAGAAATCAGGTGTGTAATAAATACTTACAGGCTGTAAGATGTTCGAAAGGAAAAATCAAAGAAAACATAATAACTGTTTTTAACGAACTTTTTCCCATCGTCATTTCCATCATCCTCATCTTCCTCATCAATAAATTTGATGATTTGAATTTGTACCTAATTTTTTGACTCTTACTAATGTCTTGTAATTTGTTAAGTAGTAAACCTGTAAGGTGATGTCTAGTTGTACTGTTGTTATCTGGTGGGAAGAAGGAGGCTCTTTGATCAATCTGTTAAACTTGCTCCTGAGAGAGTTAACAAACTATCAATTAATTGTTCCTCTAGATCATTTGAGACAACATTAGTTTCTAGCTGTGCTCTATCTGAAGAGCTAGGATCCTTCTTCCTCACATATAAAAAAAAACTAATTATGTCAGTCTGTAAGAACAGTGAAGAGAAAACCTCTATCTTAATCTAAAGAAAACTAAATTGATGACAACTGACAAAACAAATAAGATAGGTGGAATATGTAAATGTAACAATGAATAAGAGGTGTAGAGTTTTAAATATCTTGGATCATTATTAACTAATAATAGAGATGCAATGTGGGACATAAGTGCCTTTGAATGTAAATGCTACAGAAGAGTTCTTCAAATATCATGGACACAGGAGAGAACAAATATATCCATACTACAAGAACTTGATATTGAAGAAGGGCGGATAGTAAAGATGATTAAGCATAGAAAACTTAAATACGAGGTGTAGTCACTAAGTAACTCGCAAATGCCTGTTACAAAAAACCTAAATGCGACAGTTATTTGAAACATTTTAATTTTTGAACCTACATTATTCCCCTGTTTCTCAACGTAATCGCCACCAACACTGATATATTTGTCACATCGTGTAATCAGTGATGGAATACCCATGGCGTAAAAGTCGAAAGTCCGATTTCTAAACCATTTTTTTACTTTTGTTTCCACCTCTTCATCACTCGAGAATCTTCTCCCGCCAAGGTGGTTTTTCAGTAGATCAAACAGGTGAAAATCACTTTGAGCTACGTCAGGACGATAGGGTGGATGTTCAAGACATTCTGGCTAATTTTCTCTTCAGTTAAGCGAGCAGTATGTGGTCTGACATTATCTTGAACGAGAAATACACCTCTAGTCAGCAGACCAGGACGTTCTCATCGAATTACATCCAGTAGCATCGACAGAACTTCACATTACGATACAGAGATGCTGCAATGACATAACAAATCGGTTCATTTTGTGTTCATCATTCAAATCTCTGGGTACCTAACGTCAGCAAACTTCCCTAAAATTCAATTGCTCATGCATCATTCTGTAGGCTAAGCTATGTGAACATCGATTGCACTTGCTACATTGTCTATCGTTACTCGTCTATTGGCGATGATAATCTCATTCATATGTTGCACTGTCTTTTCTGATGCTATCTGAACAAGACGGCAAAGTCAGACTTTGTCAGAAATTTCGGTGCACCCCTGAGAAAAATTTGTTTACCCGCTTTACTTGATAAATATATTTCTGTATAAACTGTAATCATTTCCTTATGAATATCCTCAACTGCATGTCCTATAGCCAACAAAAATCGCACTACACTTCACTGTTCTTAATTAGTACATACTAACAATCATTTGTTATTGCTTTGCGCATGCGCACGTAACTCCCACCGACCACTAAACACAACTATCATAAAATTAGATAATGTTAATTAATAAGGATATATTTAAATACTAAGTGATAACTACACCTGATAATATATTTCACTTTGCGAGTTACTTCGTGTTTTCCGATCATATCTATCTATCTATCTATCTATCTATCTATCTATCTATCTATCTATCTATCTATCTATCTATCTATCTATCTATCTATCTATCTATCTATCTATCTATCTATCTATCTATCTATTTGTCTATCTTTATATCTATCCATCCATCTATCTATCTATCTATCTATCTATCTATCTATCTATCTATCTATCTATCTATCTATCTAACTATCTATTTATCTATCTATCTATTTATCTATCTATCTATTTGTCTATCTTTATATCTATTCGACTATCTATCTATCTATCTATCTATCTATCTATCTATCTATCTATCTATCTATCTATCTATCTATCTGTCTATATATCTATATATCTATCTATCTATATATCTAATTATCTCTTTATCTATTTGTCTATCTTTAAATCTATCCATCTATCTATCTATCTATCTATGTATGTATGTATGTATGTATGTATCTATCTATCTATCTATCTATCTATCTATTTATCTATCTATCTATCCTTTCGTTTGCCTTCTGCTTTCTGCTTTCTCTTTTATTTTGCTTTCTACTCATTTATTCCAATTGCTTCTTTTATGTAAACTTTCTTTTTTTCCTGATTTAAGTGTATTTTTGTCTTTTCTTTGGAAAATGGTCGTCAGCAGAAGTTTCATTATTAAATTATATATATATATATATATATATATATATATATATATATATATAAGTACGTTTTTAATTAATTTTTTTTCTGTTTCTTTTCTTTTATTTTTCATTTAGTCTGTTACAATCTCGTGTTATAGTTTATTAACATTTCAAGTTTCGAAGCTATTACTATTAACTATTATAATATTATAACAAATAGTGATGAATCGTATGTTTGTTTCTGATCCGAATTTCCGGTCTAAAAGAAACATTTAAAGGAATATAACCAATATACCAGAATGCTCACAACTTGAAGAAATAGAAATATTAGAGGAAAATTAGATGTTCCACTTCTAATGTGAATCTACATAAAAATTCAAACAGTGAACATAATATTGCTTTTCTGTTCTTTGCAAATGGGCAAGTAATTCTTCGAAATGTTTCGGTTATTCTCTTACGACACTAACAAACGACTATTCAATTGTGTATCAAACACTTACGTTCTGTAAGATGTACAGAAGAGAAAAGCAACGTAGTAACTTTCTTTAACAACAGTGTTTAGCTAACTTCTCGATTTATGAAGTTGTAGACAAAACTTTAACACAGGCATTAATTTCACAAAATCAATTTGATTAAAAATATTATACGATAAGAACATTCGACGCCCATTCGTTTAACACAAGTGTACGAAATTTTTAAAAAATGAATGAAAGGCTGTTTTTTCTAACTCTTTCTACCAACATAATAACTACCTGTCTATCTGTCTATCTCTCTGTCTGTTTGTCTGTTCCTCTGTCTGTCTCTACATTGGTGTAATTATGTATCAATGCATCCAACATCCATCTATCCACAATTCACCCATCCGTCTTTCCATTCTTAAATTCATCCTTCCGTCCATTTTTACAATCAGCCATCAATCCATCCTTACAATCAGCCATCCAGTCATCCATTCATGATACTCCAAAGGTTTGTGTAATGTACAGTGTTGTCACATACTCATCATTTTGAATCTGAGACAAAAAGACAGTCAATGGAGTGGCATCAATCGCAATCACCACGAAGAAAGAAATTCAAAACAACTCCTTCATCTGGAAAGGTCAAGATCACTGTCTTTTTTTGGACAATGAAGGTGTGATTCTTGTGAATGTTATGCCATGTGGAGAGACAATCAATTCTCAAGCTTACATTAAGACATAAAAACTTAGTCCACGTGTTGGCAGAGTTCTGCCGCATAAGAATCCAGCAGACCTGCTTCTTCTTCACGACAATGCGCTCTCTTACGCAAGTTTGAGAACACGGGAAGCAATCAACAATTTGGGTTAGACTGTACTACACCATCCACCCTTTAGTCCCGATTTGGCACCCTCTGATTTCCATCTGTTTAATCTACTTAAATATGCACTCCGAAGAGTAAGATTTGAAGATGACGAAGGAGTGATTCATGCAGTGAAGAAATGGCTACATAATCAAGTGAAAATCTGGTACGGGCTAGGAGTACATTGTTATCACCTTTTTGACTTGCCTCTGATGGTATATTGAGTAACTAGTCGAAGTACTGACTCCATCTCTGCACTACCCTCTCATATTCGGATATTGGATCGCCATTATCGTCGTTTACAATCTCAGTTTGATATAAGTGTTATCTTCTCTTTCACATTGTGCTGATCTTGATATAAAAGATTGTCCTAGATTTTTTTGTGATTGTTGTTTAAAGCTTAACTGTATTCCTCCTGTGATTTTACTTTTTGTTCTGTTATTACCCGCTCAGAGTTTCTTTTTACAGATAGTCAATGTAGTCTAGATCCTCTTTACTTCTCATCCATTCTTAGTCAATGTAGTCTAGATCCTCTTTACTTCTCATCCATTCTTAGTCAATGTAGTCTAGATCCTCTTTACTTCTCATCCATTCTTAGTCAATGTAGTCTAGATCCTCTTTACTTCTCATCCATTCTTAGTCAATGTAGTCTAGATCCTCTTTACTTCTCATCCATTCTTAGTCGATGTAGTCTAGATCCTCTTTACTTCTCATCCATTCTTAGTCAATGTAGTCTAGATCCTCTTTACTTCTCATCCATTTTTAGTCAATGTAGTCTAGATCCTCTTTACTTCTCATCCATTCTTAGTCAATGTAGTGTAGATCCTCTTTACTTCTCATCCATTCTTAGTCAATGTAGTCTAGATCCTCTTTACTTCTCATCCATTCTTAGTCAATGTAGTGTAGATCCTCTTTACTTCTCATCCATTCTTAGTCAATGTAGTCTAGATCCTCTTTACTTCTCATCCATTCTTAGTCAATGTAGTCTAGATCCTCTTTACTTCTCATCCATTCTTAGTCAATGTAGTGTAGATCCTCTTTACTTCTCATCCATTCTTAGTCAATGTAGTCTAGATCCTCTTTACTTCTCATCCATTCTTAGTCAATGTAGTGTAGATCCTCTTTACTTCTCATCCATTCTTAGTCAATGTAGTCTAGATCCTCTTTACTTCTCATCCATTCTTAGTCAATGTAGTCTTCTCTTATCTTATATCCTTCCCGTGCCGTTAGACATCACATAGGGCTCGCAAAGTAGTTCGCCAATTTTTCCTGTCTTCGGCGAGTCTTTCAACCTCATCAAAGGATTTTATGCCTGTTAACTTGGCCTCTCTTAATAATGTTCTCTTCAGAGTTTCACGCGGTCTGCCCCTTTTTCTTCGGCCTGTTGTGTTCCACTTGATAGCTTGTTTTGGGATTCTCTGCTCATTTCTTCTCATCAAGTGGCCAACATATGTCCATCTCCTTTTCCTGATCACCCGTGAGACTGGTTGTTGTTCAGTCATCTGTCTTATCTCTGCATTGTTCTTGAATTCATTCCACTTGATGCCGAGTATTTTCCTTAGGCATTTGTTTTCAAAAGAGTCTAATTTCTTTTCTATTTCTTTAGTTGTTTTCCAGCTTTCGCATGCATAAAAAGGGTGGATATTACATTTGAATTGAATAGTCTTAACTTGGTTTTTGTGCTTATAACTTTTGAATTCCATATGTTCTCAAGATTCTTGAAGATTGATGCTGCTTTTGCAATTCTGATCCTAACTTCCTTTCTAGTGTCACCATCCTGGTCTATGTAGCTGCCAAGGTATGCAAATTGATTGACTTCTTCAATATCTGTCCCTTCTATGTGTATTTTTCCATTTTGATTGATGGGAATTTTCATTATTTTTGTTTTGTCCTTGTTAATTTCAAGTCCTATTTTGCTAGCCAGTGAAGATAGGCTATCTGTTTTTTCTTGCATGGAATTCACATTATTACTGATAAGAGTTATGTTATCAGCAAAATCAAGATCTTCTAGTTGGGTCCCATGTACCCAGTCACTACCTGTGTTACCTGTGCAGCATTTTTTCATTATGAAGTCTATTGTAATCCCAAAAAGTAAAGGAGACAGTATACATCCTTGTTTCACGCCTATTTCAATCTGGAACCATTCACTCATCCCTTCTTCTGTCTTGACTGCACAACCATATCCATTGTATAAGTCCTTAATGATGTTGACAATTTTAGATGGTATTCCATATAGACATAAAATTCTCCATAATGAATCTCTGTGTATGCTATCAAATGCCTTCTTAAAATCTATGAAATTCAGTATTAATGGTTTCTGCTTTTCAATATGTTCTTCAAGTATTATTCTGAGAGTAAAGATCTGGTCGAGACAGCTTCTCCCTTTTCGAAATCCTGCTTGTTCTTCTCTCATTGCAGTATCCACTATATCTTTGAGTCTATTCAAAATGACCTTGCAAAATACTTTTGACACAACTGATATTAAGGTTACTCCTCTCCAGTTGTTACAGTCACTAAGGTTGCCCTTTTTTGGTATTTTCACAATGATTCCCTTCTTCCAATTAGAAGGGACCTTTTCTTCTTTCCAAATCTTGTTAAACATTCTCTGTAGTTGTCTCATGTTGTCACTATTGATAGCTTTTAGCATCTCGGCTGTTATTTCATCTTCACCTGCAGCTTTGTTGTTAGCCATTAAATTCACTGCTGTTTCAATTTCATGCAATTCAATTTCATCTAGATTGACATTTAGTTGTGGGGCTGGTAAGTCAGTTTCAAGGTTTAACAATTCTTTTGGTAGTCTAGATCCTCTTTACTTCTCATCCATTCTTTATATTTATGTTTCTTTTCTTTTACAGCCTCTTTCACCTCATCATTCCAGCAAGTTATTATATTCATTTATCTACTTCCCTTTTTCATAGTACCACATGTTTCATTTCCTGCTTGGGAAGAGCTAGTTTTAACGAAAGGCCGTTTCTTTTTATTGATTTTATTTATATTGGTAAATTTATGTATGTTCTCTGATGTTCTTCTCACATTCTTCTTTCACATTCTATTCTTTGATCTTCGATCAGAATACTCATGACGTTTAATATCTATAAAATAATATCTGTTTAATCTTCCTTACTAGCCAGACAACTTCAATATAAATTTCTTGCAGTATGGATATATCTGATCTTGTGTCGTGTCCATGATATTTGAAGGAGTTTTTAGAAACATTTCTATTCAAGGGCATTTATATGTTTCTCAGCTGTTTTATTAAGTGTCCATGACTTACGCATATGTTGCGATGGAAAAGATGCAGACATTTTTTTAGTTCTATTTTTACCGCCACGCAGTATCTTTAGTTGTTCTATTTTATAGCGATAGATGTCATTCTTTTAGTTTCTCTCATTGTAATTTAATTACTATTTAGTAATGCACCAAGATATTAAAACCTTTCCAACACTTTCAATTTTTCTGCATATATAAATATATATTTCAACTACGATATTTGTTTTGTACATTCTTAACAAGAAATCTATCTATCTATCTATCTATCTATCTATCTATCTATCTATCTATCTATCTATCTATCTATCTATCTATCTATCTATCTATCTATCTATCTATCTATCTATCTATCTATCTATCTATCTATCTATCTATCTATCTGTCCATCTATCTATCTCTAAATACTTCTATCTATCTAACTCTATATCTATCTATCTATCTATCTATCTATCTATCTATCTATCTATCTATCTATCTATCTATCTATCTCTAAATCATTCTATATATGTATCTATCTCTAAATCTATCTACCTATCTATCTATCTATCTATCTATCTATCTATCTATCTGTCTATCTATCTATCTATCTATCTATCTATCTATCTATCTATCTATCTATCTATCTGTCCATCTATCTATCTCTAAATCCTTCTATATATTTATCTATCTCTAAAAATCTATCTATCTATCTATTTATCTATCTATCTATCTATCTATCTATCTATCTATCTATCTATCTATCTATCTATCTGTCTATCTACCTATCTATCTATCTATTTATCCTGTCGTTTTCCTTTCTACATGTCTGTTTTCTGCTCTTTGATTCCAATTGCTTCTTATTGTAAACTTGCTTTGTGTCCTGGTTTAAGTTTTTTTGTCGTTTGTTTCGAAAATAATCATCATCAGAAGTTTCAATATTAAATTATATATATATACATACGCTTTCATTTAGACTGTTACAATCTCGTGTTGTAGTGTAATAACATTTCAAATTTCGAAGCTATTACTATTAACTATTATAATATTATAACAAATAGGGATGAATCGCATGTTTGTTTCTGATCCGAATTTCCGGTCTAATAGAAACTTTTAAAGGAAGATAACCAATATACAAGAATGCTCACAACATGAAGAAATATACATATTAGAGGAAACATTTGGGTTCCACTTTTAATGTGTATCTACATAAAAATTCAAACAGTGAACATAATATTGCTTTTCTGTTCTTTGCAAATGGGCAAGTAATTCTTCGAAATGTTTCGGTAATTCTCTTACGACACTAACAAACGACTATTCAATTGTGTATCAAACACTTACGTTCTGTAAGATGTACAGAAGAGAAAAGCAACGTAGTAACTTTCTTTAACAACAGTGTTTAGCTAACTTCTCGATTTATGAAGTTGTAGACAAAACTTTAACACAGGCATTAATTTCACAAAATCAATTTGATTAAGAAAGATTATAGGATAAGAAAATTCGACAGGCATTCGTTTAACAAAATTGTACGAAGTGAATAAAAGTCTAATTTTTCTATTTCTTTCCTACCAACATAATAACTACCTAACTATCTGTCTATTTCTCAGTCTGTTTGTCTGTTTCTCTGTCTGTCTACTCATTGGTGTAATAATATATCAATACACCCAATATCCATCTATACATCAATTCATCCATATTCCGTTCCATTATTCAATTAATCCTTCTATCTATTCCTATAATCAGCTATCAAACTAACTTTACAATCAGTCATCCACCCGTTCATGATGCTCATAAATTTGTGTAATGAACAGTGATGTCAAATATAGTAGTTAACTACATAACTTAAACAATGTTCATATAGAGGTATTAAAATAACGTCATCGTTTTAAACATTAAAAGAAGCATTAACAAGAAGAATACGAACAGAAAAACAAGTATGTCAATGACAATTCCTGAAAATGTTTTATAACTCTGTTACTAATATTTTCAGTAATGACGGAGGTATATTAGTTTCGAAAAATATGTTAAAGTACAAAAAGCTATCATACCGAATGACATGCATTTATTTTTTAACGCATTCTATATCTTTATATTTTGTAGACTACATTTTTATATTTTGCAAATTACATCTTTATAATTTCTAAGGTAAATACTTACCACCTGTATTAATGTTTTCAAATGTTCTTATAATGTTATTTCACTTTGGAAATTGAAATGTTATTTTTAAATACAACCGTAGTTCAGAAAATTAATTCTCTCTATCTCTCTCTCTCTCTGAACCTTAAGTGCCCAGGGCACATGGGGCTTCCGCAAGGGTTTTCCACAAATGCCTGTCCTTCGCCTTTTTTTCTGCTCTTGCCAGGTGAGCCCTCTGTTACTCAACATCCTTTCTGTTGTTCTTCTCCATGTCTCTTTTGGTCTACCCTTACTTCTGCTCCCCTGTGGTGTCCATCTTAGTGTTATTTTTCGTAGTGAGTTGTCAAGCATTCGGAGCACATGGCCCAAACATCGGCAGCGTCTTTCCTCAATAATTGAGAAAATTAATTATGTAGACGAATTTGTTAGTTTTACGAAAACGTCACATTTTTTTATTTTATGAATATCATTAAACAAAGAGAATTAAATGGTTAATTATAAGTATATATATGAATATATATATACTTATAAAAATGAGCAGAGAATCCCAAAACAAGCTGTCAAGTGGAACACAACAGGCCGAAGAAAAAGGGGCAGACCGTGTGAAACTCTGAAGAGAACATTATTAAGAGAGGCCAAGTTAACAGGCATAAAATCCTTTGTTGAGGTTGAAAGACTCGCCGAAGACAGGAAAAAATGGCGAACTACTTTTCGAGCCCTATGTGACGTCTAACGGCACGGGAAGGATATAAGATATAAGATAAGATATGCATATATTGAGGTATATATATATATATATATATATATATATATATATTATATATATATATATATAATCTGTGTAAGTATGTATGTACGTATGTATTAAAGTATAAAAACATGTGTGATTGTATGTATATACATATGTATCTGCATATATGCATATGTATATAACGTCTGTGTATTTGAAATTATGTTGCATATATGTCGTATATTCCTATTTCTATGTGTCTAAAAACCTGAATATCTATCTATCTATCTATCTATCTATCTATCTATCTATCTATCTATCTATCTATCTATCTATCTATCTATCTATCTATCTATCTATATGTCTGTCTATCTGTCTGTCTGTATGTCTGTCTATCTATCTATCAAGTCTGTTTGTATGTCTATCTATCTATCTATCTATCTATCTATCTATCTATCTATCTATCTATCTATCTATCTATCTATCTATCTATCCGACAGTCTTTCTATTCATCATCTTCCATCCATCCATCAACCCATCCTTCCATCAATTACCCCATCCATCCATCCATAAATCCGTCAGTCCATCAATCCATCCATCCATCAATCCATCCATCAATCCATCCATCAATCCATCCATCCATCCATCCATCCATCCATCCAATGATTTTCAGTTTATTTACACTGTTATACATTTTGATATATGTTTAAGATAATTTATATAAGACTATCTTGAAAGGATACATAGGAAGACATATGGTGTTATTTTACCACGGGTATATGAGTTATATTTTTGCTGATATAGGGATTATAATTAATAATTATTGTTGAATCCCGTATGATTTGGTCCCTTAAGATCCGAACTAATAACAAAATATTTCATACTGTAAAATTAGAAGGAATTTCTCGTGAATATGGTAGTCGCCAGTCTGTTTGTGTAAATAGGAGACAAATTGTAATAAAATGGTGGTAGTTTCATGAGATGTTTGTTAAGGTAGCTTAGTTCTCAGTAGTAAGGAATTCTTGCGATATTACTTTTTAGGGTAGATTTTTAGGAAGGGTGAGTAAAGTTCAGAGGAAGGTTTAAAGGCTAATTTTTGTGAAGGAAGATTATTCTTGTGCTTTTGTATCAATCAGTAGCAGTCTTAAGTGAGTTTTTGTAGCAGTCACTACCATACTTAAGAGGGGTTTTTGTAGCAGTCAGTTTCAAAATTAAGTGAGTTTTTGTTGAAGTCAGTAGCAGACTTAAGTCAGTTTTTGTAGCAGATAATAGCAGTCTTAAGTGCGATCAGTCATGTCTTAGTTCGGGTGTAGTAAAGTTTTTGTTGTCATTACTAGGACAATGTTTTCAGTATTATTATGTAGTAATTATATAGTGGCGTCATTGTAAGGGCTAGATTATGTTGTTGTGTTATTTCCTATTCGTGGAAGATGAATTGTTATTCTGTAGATGTTACACATTCCATAATTTGTAAGTAGTAATTTCTGCTAAGTGCTTTGTGGCATAATGTTTTTACTTATTTCATGAACTGCGTGCCAGGGAATTTTCATGTTAAATGTTTGTAACTGCCGTATGGCAGCAGATCTTCTCCATTGTCATTTCCATCGTCATCATTATCTTCCTCATCAATACATTTGATGTCTATTGAATTTGAACCTACTCTCTTGGTTGTTACTAACGTATTGTATTGTTGTTAAGTAGAAAGCCTGTAAGGTGAAGTCTAGTTGTACATTTGTTATTTATGGGACGAAAGAGAGTGACTGGGTGTAAATGTTCTCTGAGTATATTGAAGAACACACATTGAAGACTCTTAGATCAATCTATTTAACTTGTTCCTGAGAGAGTTAACAAACTACCAATTAGTTGTTCCTCTAGAACCTTTGAGACAACACTAGCTTCTAGCTTTGCTCTAGCTGTAGAGCAAGGATCCTTCTTCTTCACATACAAAGATATGTTTTTCCTCTTCAGTTAAGTAAGAAGGATACTCCTATAGACCAAGAAGAAGACAACTGCATGGCATCGTTGATAATCTTCATATGGAACCATTAGCAGCAGGGAATCTTGCTTACAACCAAGAGGTCTACAGAAGAAGTTTTAGGGAGGCAAAGTTCCCAAACGGACATGAAAATGACTGATTGACTGATCTATAAAGCTAACAAAAATTATGCGCAGTTTTTAATATAATTCAACCATTCTACTTAAACACTAAAATGAACATTTATTAGAAGACTAGTAACAGTACAAACAAATATGCTAACGAACATTTAATGTAAGCTTGGTATATGTTTGCTACTAACATTTACAGTAATGACGGAAGTACTCTATTTCTGAAATGTGTGGTACAGTAAGAATAATAATACCGAAAGTCAAGAATATAAATTTTAACATATATGATCTACATCATTATGTTTTATAATAAAAGTACCTACCAACTGTATTTATATTTTCCAATATGACATGAAAAAATACGATAGTACTGATGTAAGTGAAATTGCTTCATATTTTCTGCCACCACCATTTCACTTTGAAAGAAAGGAAATACATGAAAGAAACAAAAATGTAATTCAGTAAAAAAGGAATGGAAAAAACTAATTATTGTGTCAGTCCGTAAGAACAGTGAAGAGAGCACCTCTATCTCTTAATCTGAAGAAACTAAATTGATGACAATTGACAAAACAAATAAGGTAGTTGGAATATGTAGTTATATCAATGAGGAAAATTTGGAAGAGGTGGAGACTTTTGAATATCTTGGATCATTATCAACTAATAATGAAGATGCAATGCGGGAAATTGAAAGGAAGAAATCTATCGCTCTTCAAAAAAATTAAACAACTAATGAAGCTGTGGAAAGTGAACACACAGAAATACAGAAACATGATTTTTAAGGACATGCATCTTTCCTATCTCTTATTATTATTCGTTATTATTATTATTCTATATTGTATAGTTAATTCGTGTTTTCCGATCATATCTATCTATCTATCTATCTATCTATCTATCTGTCTATCTATCTATCTATCTATCTATCTATCTATCTATCTATCTATCTATCTATCTATCTATTTGTCTATCTTTATATCTATCCATCCATCTATCTGTCTATCTCTCTATCTATCTATCTATCTATCTATCTATCTATCTATCTATCTATCTATCTATCTGTCTATCCATCTATCTATCTATCTATCTATCTATACATCTATCTATCTATCTATCTATCTATCTATCTATATTTTATCTAACTTTTCTATGTATACAAATCTACAGGTAATGCTACGAAATGTTTCATTTATTTTCTTACGACGCAAAGAAATCAGGTGTGTAATAAATACTTACCGGCTGTAAGATGTTCGAAAGTAAAAATCAAAGAAAACATAATAACTGTTTTTAGCGAACTTTTTCCCATCGTCATTTCCATCATCCTCATCTTCCTCATCAATAAATTTGATGATTTGAATTTGTACCTAATTTTTTTACTCTTACTAATGTCTTGTAATGTTGTTAAGTAGTAAACCTGTTAGGTGATGTCTAGTTGTACTGTTGTTATCTGGTGGGAAGAAGGAGGCTCTTTGATCAATCTGTTAAACTTGCTCCTGAGAGAGTTAACACACTACCAATTAATTGTTCCTCTAGATCATTTGAGACAACATTAGTTTCTAGCTGTGCTCTATCTGAAGAGCTAGGATCCGTCTTCCTCACATATAAAAAAAACTAATTATGTCAGTCTGTAAGAACAGTGAAGAGAAAACCTCTATCTTAATCTAAAGGAAACTAAATTGATGACAACTGACAAAACAAATAAGATAGGTGGAATATGTAAATGTAACAATGAATAAGAGGTGTAGAGTTTTAAATATCTTGGATCATTATTAACTAATAACAGAGATGCAATGTGGGACATAAGTGCCTATGAATGTAAATGATACAGAAGAGTTCTTCAAATATCATGGACACAGGAGAGAACAAATATATCCATACTACAAGAACTTGATATTGAAGAAGGGCGGATAGTAAAGATGATTAAGCATAGAAAACTTAAATACGAGGTGTAGTCACTAAGTAACTCGCAAATGCCTGTTACAAAAAACCTAAATGCGACAGTTATTTGAAACATTTTAATTTTTGAACCTACATTATTCACCTGTTTCTCAACGTAATCGCCACCAACACTGATATATTTGTCACATCGTGTAATCAGTGATGGAATACCCATGGCGTAAAAGTCGAAAGTCCGATTTCTAAACCATTTTTTTACTTTTGTTTCCACCTCTTCATCACTCGAGAATCTTCTCCCGCCAAGGTGGTTTTTCAGTAGATCAAACAGGTGAAAATCACTTTGAGCTACGTCAGGACGATAGGGTGGATGTTCAAGACATTCTGGCTAATTTTCTCTTCAGTTAAGCGAGCCGTATGTGGTCTGACATTATCTTGAACGAGAAATACACATCTAGTCAGCAGACCAGGACGTTCTCATCGAATTACATCCCGTAGCATCGACAGAACTTCACATTACGATACAGAGATGCTGCAATGACATAACAAATCGGTTCATTTTGTGTTCATCATTCAAATCTCTGGGTACCTAACGTCAGCAAACTAACCTAAAATTCAATTGCTCATGCATCATTCTGTAGGCTAAGCTATGTGAACATCGATTGCACTTGCTACATTGTCTATCGTTACTCGTCTATTGGCGATGATAATCTCATTCATATGTTGCACTGTCTTTTCTGATGCTATCTGAACAAGACGGCAAAGTCAGACCTTGTCAGAAATTTCGGTGCACCCCTGAGAAAAATTTGTTTACCCGCTTTACTTGATAAATATATTTCTGTATAAACTGTAATCATTTCCTTATGAATATCCTCAACTGCATGTCCTATAGCCAACAAAAATCGCACTACACTTCACTGTTCTTAATTAGTACATACTAACAATCATTTGTTATTGCTTTGCGCATGCGCACGTAACTCCCACCGACCACTAAACACAACTATCATAAAATTAGATAATGTTACTTAATAAGGATATATTTAAATACTAAGTGATAACTACACCTGATAATATATTTCAATTTGCGAGTTACTTCGTGTTTTCCGATCATATCTATCTATCTATCTATCTATCTATCTATCTATCTATCTATCTATCTATCTATCTATCTATCTATCTATCTATCTATCTATCTATCTATCTATCTATTTGTCTATCTTTATATCTATCCATCCATCTATCTATCTCTCTATCTATCTATCTATCTATCTATCTATCTATATATCTATCTATCTAACTATCTATCTATCTATCTATCTATCTATCTATCTATCTATCTATCTATCTATGTATCTATATATCTATCTATCTATGTATCTATTTATCTATTTATCTATGTATCTATTTGTCTATCTTTATATCTATTCGTCTATCTATCTATCTATCTATCTATCTATCTATCTCTATCTATCTATCTATCTATCTATCTATCTATCTATCTATCTTCTATCTATCTATCTATCTATCTATCTATCTATTTATATCTATCTATCTATTTATCTATCTATCTATCTATATATCTATATATCTATCTATCTATATATCTAATTATCTCTTTATCTATTTGTCTATCTTTAAATCTATCCATCTATGTATGTATGTATGTATGTATGTATGTATCTATCTATCTATCTATCTATCTAATCTATCTATCTATCTATCTATCTATTTATCTATCTATCTATCCTTTCGTTTGCCTTCTGCTTTCTGCTTTCTCTTTTATTTTGCTTTCTACTCATTTATTCCAATTGCTTCTTTTATATAAACTTTCTTTTTTTCCTGGTTTAAGTGTATTTTTGTCTTTTCTTTGGAAAATGGTCGTCAGCAGTAGTTTCATTATTAAATTATATATATATATATATATATATATATATATATATATATATAAGTACGTTTTTAATTAATTTTTTTTATGTTTCTTTTCTTTTATTTTTCATTTAGTCTGTTACAATCTCGTGTTATAGTTTATTAACATTTCAAGTTTCGAAGCTATTACTATTAACTATTATAATATTATAACAAATAGTGATGAATCGTATGTTTGTTTCTGATCCGAATTTCCGGTCTAAAAGAAACATTTAAAGGAATATAACCAATATACCAGAATGCTCACAACTTGAAGAAATAGAAATATTAGAGGAAAATTAGATGTTCCACTTCTAATGTGAATCTACATAAAAATTCAAACAGTGAACATAATATTGCTTTTCTGTTCTTTGCAAATGGGCAAGTAATTCTTCGAAATGTTTCGGTTATTCTCTTACGACACTAACAAACGACTATTCAATTGTGTATCAAACACTTACGTTCTGTAAGATGTACAGAAGAGAAAAGCAACGTAGTAACTTTCTTTAACAACAGTGTTTAGCTAACTTCTCGATTTATGAAGTTGTAGACAAAACTTTAACACAGGCATTAATTTCACAAAATCAATTGATTAAAAATATTATACGATAAGAACATTCGACGCCCATTCGTTTAACACAAGTGTACGAAATTTTTAAAAAATGAATGAAAGGCTGTTTTTTCTAACTCTTTCTACCAACATAATAACTACCTGTCTATCTGTCTATCTCTCTGTCTGTTTGTCTGTTCCTCTGTCTGTCTCTACATTGGTGTAATTATGTATCAATGCATCCAACATCCATCTATCCACAATTCACCCATCCGTCTTTCCATTCTTAAATTCATCCTTCTATCCATTTTTACAATCAGCCATCAATCCATCCTTACAATCAGCCATCCAGTCATCCATTCATGATATTCCAAAGGTTTGTGTAATGTACAGTGTTGTCACATACTCATCATTTTGAATCTGAGACAAAAAGACAGTCAATGGAGTGGCATCAATCGCAATCACCACGAAGAAAGAAATTCAAAACAACTCCTTCATCTGGAAAGGTCAAGATCACTGTCTTTTTTTGGACAATGAAGGTGTGATTCTTGTGAATGTTATGCCATGTGGAGAGACAATCAATTCTCAAGCTTACATTAAGACATAAAAACTTAGTCCACGTGTTGGCAGAGTTCTGCTGCATAAGAATCCAGCAGACCTGCTTCTCCTTCACGACAATGCGCTCTCTTACGCAAGTTTGATAAAACGGGAAGCAATCAACAATTTGGGTTAGACTGTACTGCGCCATCCACCCTTTAGTCCCGATTTGGCACCCTCTGATTTCCATCTGTTTAATCTACTTAAATATGCACTCCGAAGAGTAAGATTTGAAGATGACGAAGGAGTGATTCATGCAGTGAAGAAATGGCTACATAATCAAGTGAAAATCTTGGACGGGCGTGGAGTACATTGTTATCATCTTTTTGACTTGCCTCTGATGGTATATTGAGTAACTTGTCGAAGTACTGACTCCATCTCTGCACTACCCTCTCATATTCGGATATTGGATCGCCATTATCGTCGTTTACAATCTCAGTTTGATATAAGTGTTATCTTCTCTTTCACATTGTGCTGATCTTGATATAAAAGATTGTCCTAGATTTTTTTGTGATTGTTGTTTAAAGCTTAACTGTATTCCTCCTGTGATTTTACTTTTTCTTCTTTTATTACCCGCTCAGAGTTTCTTTTTACAGATAGTCAATGTAGTCTAGATCCTCTTTACTTCTCATCCATTCTTAGTCAATGTAGTCTAGATCCTCTTTACTTCTCATCCATTCTTAGTCAATGTAGTCTAGATCCTCTTTACTTCTCATTCATTCTTAGTCAATGTAGTCTAGATCCTCTTTACTTCTCATCCATTCTTAGTCAATGTAGTCTAGATCCTCTTTACTTCTCATCCATTCTTAGTCAATGTAGTGTAGATCCTCTTTACTTCTCATCCATTCTTAGTCAATGTAGTCTAGATCCTCTTTACTTCTCATCCATTCTTAGTCAATGTAGTGTAGATCCTCTTTACTTCTCATCCATTCTTAGTCGATGTAGTCTAGATCCTCTTTACTTCTCATCCATTCTTAGTCAATGTAGTCTAGATCCTCTTACTTCTCATCCATTCTTAGTCAATGTAGTCTAGATCTCTTTACTTCTCATCCATTCTTAGTCAATGTAGTGTAGATCCTCTTTACTTCTCATCCATTCTTAGTCAATGTAGTCTAGATCCTCTTTACTTCTCATCCATTCTTAGTCAATGTAGTCTTCTCTTATCTTATATCTTATATCCTTCCCGTGCCGTTAGACGTCACATAGGGCTCGCAAAGTAGTTCGCCAATTTTTCCTGTCTTCGGCGAGTCTTTCAACCTCATCAAAGGATTTTATGCCTGTTAACTTGGCCTCTCTTAATAATGTTCTCTTCAGAGTTTCACGCGGTCTGCCCCTTTTTCTTCGGCCTGTTGTGTTCCACTTGATAGCTTGTTTTGGGATTCTCTGCTCATTTCTTCTCATCAAGTGGCCAACATATGTCCATCTCCTTTTCCTGATCACCCGTGAGACTGGTTGTTGTTCAGTCATCTGTCTTATCTCTGCATTGTTCTTGAATTCATTCCACTTGATGCCGAGTATTTTCCTTAGGCATTTGTTTTCAAAAGAGTCTAATTTCTTTTCTATTTCTTTAGTTGTTTTCCAGCTTTCGCATGCATAAAAGGGTGGATATTACATTTGAATTGAATAGTCTTAACTTGGTTTTTGTGCTTATAACTTTTGAATTCCATATGTTCTCAAGATTCTTGAAGATTGATGCTGCTTTTGCAATTCTGATCCTAACTTCCTTTCTAGTGTCACCATCCTGGTCTATGTAGCTGCCAAGGTATGCAAATTGATTGACTTCTTCAATATCTGTCCCTTCTATGTGTATTTTTCCATTTTGATTGATGGGAGTTTTCATTATTTTTGTTTTGTCCTTGTTAATTTCAAGTCCTATTTTGCTAGCCAGTGAAGATAGGCTATCTGTTTTTTCTTGCATGGAATTCACATTATTACTGATAAGAGTTATGTTATCAGCAAAATCAAGATCTTCTAGTTGGGTCCCATGTACCCAGTCACTACCTGTGTTACCTGTGCAGCATTTTTTCATTATGAAGTCTATTGTAATCCCAAAAAGTAAAGGAGACAGTATACATCCTTGTTTCACGCCTGTTTCAGTCTGGAACCATTCACTCATCCCTTCTTCTGTCTTGACTGCACAACCATATCCATTGTATAAGTCCTTAATGATGTTGACAATTTTAGATGGTATTCCATATAGACATAAAATTCTCCATAATGAATCTCTGTGTATGCTATCAAAGCCTTCTTAAAATCTATGAAATTCAGTATTAATGGTTTCTGCTTTTCAATATGTTCTTCAAGTATTATTCTGAGAGTAAAGATCTGGTCGAGACAGCTTCTCCCCTTTCGAAATCCTGCTTGTTCTTCTCTCATTGCAGTATCCACTATATCTTTGAGTCTATTCAAAATGACCTTGCAAAATACTTTTGACACAACTGATATTAAGGTTACTCCTCTCCAGTTGTTACAGTCACTAAGGTTGCCCTTTTTTGGTATTTTCACAATGATTCCCTTCTTCCAATTAGAAGGGACCTTTTCTTCTTTCCAAATCTTGTTAAACATTCTCTGTAGTTGTCTCATGGTGTCACTATTGATAGCTTTTAGCATCTCGGCTGTTATTTCATCTTCACCTGCAGCTTTGTTGTTAGCCATTAAATTCACTGCTGTTTCAATTTCATGCAATTCAATTTCATCTAGATTGACATTTAGTTGTGGGGCTGGTAAGTCAGTTTCAAGGTTTAACAATTCTTTTGGTAGTCTAGATCCTCTTTACTTCTCATCCATTCTTTATATTTATGTTTCTTTTCTTTTACAGCCTCTTTCACCTCATCATTCCAGCAATTATTATTTTCATTTATCTACTTCCCTTTTTCATAGTACCACATGTTTCATTTCCTGCTTGGGAAGAGCTAGTTTTAACGAAAGGCCGTTTCTTTTTATTGATTTTATTTATATTGGTAAATTTATGTATGTTCTCTGATGTTCTTCTCACATTCTTCTTTCACATTCTATTCTTTGATCTTCGATCAGAATACTCATGACGTTTAATATCTATAAAATAATATCTGTTTAATCTTCCTTACTAGCCAGACAACTTCAATATAAATTTCTTGCAGTATGGATATATCTGATCTTGTGTCGTGTCCATGATATTTGAAGGAGTTTTTAGAAACATTTCTATTCAAGGGCATTTATATGTTTCTCAGCTGTTTTATTAAGTGTCCATGACTTACGCATATGTTGCGATGGAAAAGATGTAGACATTTTTTTAGTCCTATTTTTACCACCACGCAGTATCTTTAGTTGTTCTATTTTATAGCGATAGATGTCATTCTTTTAGTTTCTCTCATTGTAATTTAATTACTATTTAGTAATGCACCAAGATATTAAAACCTTTCCAACACTTTCAATTTTTCTGCATATATAAATATATATTTCAACTACGATATTTGTTTTGTACATTCTTAACAAGAAATCTATCTATCTATCTATCTATCTATCTATCTATCTATCTATCTATCTATCTATCTATCTATCTATCTATCTATCTATAAATACTTCTATCTATCTAACTCTAAATCTATCTATCTATCTATCTATCTATCTATCTATCTATCTATCTATCTCTAAATCATTCTATATATGTATCTATCTCTAAATCTATCTATCTATCTATCTCTCTATCTATCTATCTATCTATCTATCTATCTATCTATCTATATCTGTCTATCTATCTATCTATTTATCCTGTCGTTTTCCTTTCTACATGTCTGTTTTCTGCTCTTTGATTCCAATTGCTTCTTATATGTAAACTTGCTTTGTTTCCTGGTTTAAGTTTTTTTGTCGTTTGTTTCGAAAATAATCATCACCAGAAGTTTCAATATTAAATTATATATATATATATATAAATATATATATATATATATATATATATATATATATATATATACATACATACGCTTTCATTTAGACTGTTACAATCTCGTGTTGTAGTGTATTAACATTTCAAATTTCGAAGCTATTACTATTAACTATTATAATATTATAACAAATAGGGATGAATCGCATGTTTGTTTCTGATCCGAATTTCCGGTCTAATAGAAACTTTTAAAGGAAGATAACCAATATACAAGAATGCTCACAACATGAAGAAATATACATATTAGAGGAAACATTTGGGTTCCACTTTTAATGTGTATCTACATAAAAATTCAAACAGTGAACATAATATTGCTTTTCTGTTCTTTGCAAATGGCAAGTAATTCTTCGAAATGTTTCGGTAATTCTCTTACGACACTAACAAACGACTATTCAATTGTGTATCAAACACTTACGTTCTGTAAGATGTACAGAAGAGAAAAGCAACGTAGTAACTTTCTTTAACAACAGTGTTTAGCTAACTTCTCGATTTATGAAGTTGTAGACAAAACTTTAACACAGGCATTAATTTCACAAAATCAATTTGATTAAGAAAGATTATAGGATAAGAAAATTCGACAGGCATTCGTTTAACAAATTGTACGAAGTGAATAAAAGTCTAATTTTTCTATTTCTTTCCTACCAACATAATAACTACCTAACTATCTGTCTATTTCTCAGTCTGTTTGTCTGTTTCTCTGTCTGTCTACTCATTGGTGTAATAATATCATACACCCAATATCCATCTATACATCAATTCATCCATATTCCGTTCCATTATTCAATTAATCCTTCTATCTATTCCTATATCAGCCATCAAACTAACTTTACAATCAGTCATCCCCCGTTCATGATGCTCATAAATTTGTGTAATGAACAGTGATGTCAAATATAGTAGTTAACTACATAACTTAAACAATGTTCATATAGAGGTATTAAAATAACGTCATCGTTTTAAACATTAAAAGAAGCATTAACAAGAAGAATACGAACAGAAAAACAAGTATGTCAATGACAATTCCTGAAAATGTTTTATAACTCTGTTACTAATATTTTCAGTAATGACGGAGGTATATTAGTTTCGAAAAATATGTTAAAGTACAAAAAGCTATCATACCGAATGACATGCATTTATTTTTTAACGCATTCTATATCTTTATATTTTGTAGACTACATCTTTATATTTTGCAAATTACATCTTTATAATTTCTAAGGTAAATACTTATCACCTGTATTAATGTTTTTAAATTTTCTTATAATGTTATTTCACTTTGGAAATTGAAATGTTATTTTTAAATACAACCGTAGTTCAGAAAATTAATTCTCTCTATCTCTCTCTCTCTCTGAACCTTAAGTGCCCAGGGCACATGGGGCTTCCGCAAGGGTTTTCCACAAATGCCTGTCCTTCGCCTTTTTTTCTGCTCTTGCCAGGTGAGCCCTCTGTTGCTCAACATCCTTTCTGTTGTTCTTCTCCATGTCTCTTTTGGTCTACCCTTACTTCTGTTCCCCTGTGGTGTCCATCTTAGTGTTATTTTTCGTAGTGAGTTGTCAAGCATTCGGAGCACATGGCCCAAACATCGGCAGCGTCTTTCCTCAATAATTGAGAAAATTAATTATGTAGACGAATTTGTTAGTTTTACGAAAACGTCACATTTTTTTATTTTATGAATATCATTAAACAAAGAGAATTAAATGGTTAATTATAAGTATATATATGAATATATTGAGGTATATATATATATATATATATATATATATATATATATAATCTGTGTAAGTATGTATGTACGTATGTATTAAAGTATAAAAACATGTGTGATTGTATGTATGTACATATGTATCTGCATATATGCATATGTATATAACGTCTGTGTATTTGAAATTATGTTGCATATATGTCGTATATTCCTATTTCTATGTGTCTAGAAACATGAATATCTATCTATCTATCTATCTATCTATCTATCTATCTATCTATCTATCTATCTATCTATCTATCTATCTATCTATCTATCTATCTATATGTCTGTCTAACTGTCTGTCTGTATGTCTGTCTATCTATCTATCAAGTCTGTTTGTATGTCTATCTATCTATCTATCTATCTATCTATCTATCTATCTATCTATCTATCCATTCATCCATCTATCCATCCATTATTCCATCTATATATCTATCTATCTATCTATCTATCTATCTATCTATCTATCTGTCTATCTATCTATCTATCTACCTATCTATCTATCTATCTATCTATCTATCTATCTATCTATCCGACAGTCCTTCTATTCATAATCATCCATCCATCCATCAATTACTCCATCCATCCATCCATCCATCCATAAATCCGTCAGTACATCAATCCATCCATCCTTCCATCCATCCATCTATCCATCCATCCATCCATCCATCCATCCATCCATCCAATGATTTTCAGTTTATTTACACTGTTATACATTTTGATATATGTTTAAGGTAATTTAGAGAGGACTATCTTGGAAGGATACATAGGAAATCACATGGTAGTATTTTACCACGGGTATATGAGTTATATTTTTACTGCTATAGGGGATATAATTAATAATTATTGTTGAATCCCGTATGATTTGGTCCCTTAAGATCCGAACTAATAACAAAATATTTCATACTGTAAAATTAGAAGGAATTTCTCGTGAATATGGTAGTCGCCAGTCTGTTTGTGTAAATATGAGACAAATTGTAATAAAATGGTGGTAGTTTCATGAGATGTTTGTTAAGGTAGCTTTAGTTCTCAGTAGTAAGGAATTCGTGCGATATTACTTTTTAGGGTAGATTTTTAGGAAGGGTGAGTAAAGTTCAGAGGAAGGTTTAAAAGGCTAATTTTTGTGAAGGAAGATTATTCTTGTGCTTTTGTATCAATCAGTAGCAGTCTTAAGTGAGTTTTTGTAGCAGTCACTATCATACTTAAGAGGGGTTTTTGTAGCAGTCAGTTTCAAAATTAAGTGAGTTTTTGTTGAAGTCAGTAGCAGACTTAAGTCAGTTTTTGTAGCAGATAATAGCAGTCTTAAGTGCGATCAGTCATGTCTTAGTTCGGGTGTAGTAAAGTTTTTGTTGTCATTACTAGGACAATGTTTTCAGTATATTATGTAGTAATTATATAGTGGCGTCATTGTAAGGGCTAGATTATGTTGTTGTGTTATTTCCTATTCGTGGAAGATGAATTGTTATTCTGTAGATGTTACACATTCCATAATTTGTAAGTAGTAATTTCTGCTAAGTGCTTTGTGGTATAATGTTTTTACTTATTTCATGAACTGCGTGCCAGGGAATTTTCATGTTAAATGTTTGTAACTGCCGTATGGCAGCAGATCTTCTCCATTGTCATTTCCATCGTCATCATTATCTTCCTCATCAATACATTTGATGTCTATTGAATTTGAACCTACTCTCTTGGTTGTTACTAACGTATTGTATTGTTGTTAAGTAGAAAGCCTGTAAGGTGAAGTCTAGTTGTACATTTGTTATTTATGGGACGAAAGAGAGTGACTGGGTGTAAATGTTCCCTGAGTATATTGAAGAACACATATTGAAGACTCTTAGATCAATCTATTTAACTTGTTCCTGAGAGAGTTAACAAACTACCAATTAGTTGTTCCTCTAGAACCTTTGAGACAACACTATCTTCTAGCTTTGCTCTAGCTGTAGAGCAAGGATCCTTCTTCTTCACATACAAAGATATGTTTTTCCTCTTCAGTTAAGTAAGAAGGATACTCCTATAGACCAAGAAGAAGACGGCTGCAAGACATCGTTGACAATCTTCATATGGAACTATTAGCAGCAGGGAATCTTGCCTACAAACCCAGGTCTACAGAAGAACATTTAGGGAGGCAAAGTTCCCAAACGGACATGCAAATGACTGATTGACTGATCTATAAAGCTAACAAAAATTATGCGCAGTTTTTAATATAATTCAACCATTCTACTTAAACACTAAAATGAACATTTATTAGAAGTCTAGTAACAGTACAAACAAATATGCTAACGAACATTTAATGTAAGCTTGGTATATGTTTGCTACTAAAATTTACAGTAATGGCGGAAGTACTCTATTTCTGAAATGTGTGGTACAGTAAGAATAATAATACCGAAAGTCAAGAATATAAATTTTAACATATATGATCTACATCGTTATGTTTTATAATAAAAGTACCTACCAACTGTATTTATATTTTCCAATATGACATGAAAAAATACGATAGTACTGATGTAAGTGAAATTGCTTCATATTTTCTGCTACCACCATTTCACTTTGAAAGAAAGGAAATACATGAAAGAAACAAAAATGTAATTCAGTAAAAAAGGAATGGAAAAAACTAATTATTGTGTCAGTCCGTAAGAACAGTGAAGAGAGCACCTCTATCTCTTAATCTGAAGAAACTAAATTGATGACAATTGACAAAACAAATAAGGTAGTTGGAATATGTAGTTATATCAATGAGGAAAATTTGGAAGAGGTGGAGACTTTTGAATATCTTGGATCATTATCAACTAATAATGAAGATGCAATGCGGGAAATTGAAAGGAAGAAATCTATCGCTCTTCAAAAAAATTAAATAACTAATGAAGCTGTGGAAAGTGAACACACAGAAATACAGAAACATGATTTCTAAGGACATGCATCTTACCTATCTCTGCATATGCCTGTGAGACCTGGACTCTTAACAAAACAGCTGAGAAACACATAAATGCCTTTGAATGTAAATGCTACGGAAGAGTTCGTTAAATATCATGGACACAAGAGAGAAGAAATATATCCATACTACAAGAACTTGATATTGAAGAAGGGTGGATAGTAAAGAGGATTAAGCACAGAAAACTTAAATATTAGGGGTAGTCACTAAGCAACTCGCAAAAGCCTGTTACAAAAAAAACAAAAAAAAAACTAAATGCAACAATAATTTGAAAACTTTTAATTTACATTTTCCCCCTATTTTTCAACGTAATCGCCACCAACATCGATACATTTGTCCCATCGTGTAATCAGTGATACAATACTCATTGCGTAAAAATCGAGAGTCCGATTTCTGAACCATTTTTGTTTTTTATTCTCTTTCCACCTCTTCGTCACACGAGATTCTTCTCCCGTGAAGGTTGTTTTTCTATAGACCAAACACGTGAAAATAGCTTAGAGCTAAGTCAGGACTATAAGGTGGATATTCAAGAACTTCCCAACTCAGCTGGTTAATTTTCTCTTGAGTTAACCGAGCCGTCTGTGATGTAGTATTGTCTTGAAATAGATGCACACCTCTAGTCAGCAGACCAGGACGTTTTCTTCGAATTGCATCCCGTAGCATCGACAGAACTTCACAGTACGATACAGAGATGCTGCAATGACAAACCAAATCGGTTCATTTTGTGTTCATCATTCAGATCTCTGGGTACCCAACGTCAGCAAACTTTCCGAAAATTCAACTGCTCATGCATTATTCTGTAGGCTAAGCCATGTGAACATCAGACAGCACTTTCTACACTGTCTATCGTTACTTGTCTATGAGCTCTGATAATCTCATTCACACGTTGCACAGTCGCTTCTGTTGCAATCTGAACAGGACGGCAAAGTCTGACTTTGTCAACAATTTCAGTGCACGCCTGAGGAAAAAAAAAATTTTTACCCGCTTTACTTGATAACCACTTTTCACCATAGACTGTAGTCATTTCCTTATGAATGTCCTCACCTGAATGTCCTCTAGCACACACAAATCGCACTATACTTCTCTGTTCGTCTTTGTTACATACTAAGAGCTATTTGTTATTGCTTTGCTAATGCAAACGTAACTGCCAGCGAACCCTACACACAGCTATAATAAAGGTGAGTAACATTACTATATAAGGATATATTTAAATACTACGTGATAACTGTCACTGATAAAATATTTCAATTTGCGAGTTACGTAGTGACTTTCGATGGCATCTATCTATCTATCTATCTATCTATCTATCTATCTATCTATCTATCTATCTATATATCTATATCTATCCATCTATCCATCCATTCATCTATCTTTCTATCTATCTATCTATCTATCTATCTATCTATCTATCTATCTATCTATCTATCTACCTATCTATCTATCTATCTATCTATCTATCTATCTATCTATCTATCTATCTATCTATCTATCTATCTGTCTATCTATCTATCTATCTACCTATCTATCTATCTATCTATCTATCTATCTATCTATCTATCCGACAGTCCTTCTATTCATCATCATCCATCCATCCATCAATTACTCCATCCATCCATCCATCCATTCATAAATCCGTCAGTCCATCAATCCATCCATCCATCCATCCATCCATCCATCAATCCATCCATCCATCCATCCATCCAATGATTTTCAATTTATTTACACTGTTATACATTTTGATATATGTTTAAGGTAATTTAGAGAGGACTATCTTGGAAGGATACATAGGAAATCATATGGTAGTATTTTACCACGGGTATATGAGTTATATTTTTGCTGCTATAGGGGATATAATTAATAATTATTGTTGAATCCCGTATGATTTGGTCCCTTAAGATCCGAACTAATAACAAAATATTTCATACTGTAAAATTAGAAGGAATTTCTCGTGAATATGGTAGTCGCCAGTCTGTTTGTGTAAATATGAGACAAATTGTAATAAAATGGTGGTAGTTTCATGAGATGTTTGTTAAGGTAGCTTTAGTTCTCAGTAGTAAGGAATTCTTGCGATATTACTTTTTAGGGTAGATTTTTAGGAAGGGTGAGTAAAGTTCAGAGGAAGGTTTAAAAGGCTAATTTTTGTGAAGGAAGATTATTCTTGTGCTTTTGTATCAATCAGTAGCAGTCTTAAGTGAGTTTTTGTAGCAGTCACTACCATACTTAAGAGGGGTTTTTGTAGCAGTCAGTTTCGAAATTAAGTGAGTTTTTGTTGAAGTCAGTAGCAGACTTAAGTCAGTTTTTGTAGCAGATAATAGCAGTCTTAAGTGCGATCAGTCATGTCTTAGTTCGGGTGTAGTAAAGTTTTTGTTGTCATTACTAGGACAATGTTTTCAGTATTATTATGTAGTAATTATATAGTGGCGTCATTGTAAGGGCTAGATTATGTTGTTGTGTTATTT
>CM019716.1:69608593-69659020 GCA_009760885.1 Achatina immaculata | reverse complement strand
CTAAAATCCGTGGAAAATTTCACTTATCTTGACAGTACCCTCTACAGGGCAGTCAGTCTTGATGCTGAAATCAGCCACAGAATAGCTAAAGCCAGCGCATCATGTGAGAGGCTAGGAAAAAATGTATGGGAAAGAAGAGGACTCGGCGTTACCTCCAAGTTAAAGGTCTATAAAGCTGTTGTTCTGACCACACTAATGTATGCAGCCACCAAGTTAAAGGTCTATAAAGCTGTTGTTCTGACCACACTAATGTATGCAGCCACCAAGTTAAAGGTCTATAAAGCTGTTGTTCTGACCACACTAATGTATGCAGTCACCAAGTTAAAGGTCTATAAAGCTGTTGTTCTGACCACACTAATGTATGCAGCCACCAAATTAAAGGTCTATAAAGCTGTTGTTCTGTCCACACTAATGTATGCAGTCACCAAGTTAAAGGTCTATAAAGCTGTTGTTCTGACCACACTAATGTATGCAGCCACCAAGTTAAAGGTCTATAAAGCTGTTGTTCTGACCACACTAATATATGCATCCACCAAGTTAAATGTCTATAAAGCTGTTGTTCTGTCCACACTAATGTATGCAGCCACCAAGTTAAAGGTCTATAAAGCTGTTGTTCTGACCACACTAATGTATGCAGCCACCAAGTTAAAGGTCAATAAAGCTGTTTTTCTGACCACAATAATGTGTGCAGCCACCAAGTTAAAGGTCAATAAAGCTGTTGTTCTGACCACACTAATGTGTGCAGCCACCAAGTTAAAGGGCTATAAAGCTGTTGTTCTGGCCACACTAATGTGTGCAGCCACCAAGTTAAAGGGCTATAAAGCTGTTGTTCTGACCACACTAATGTGTGCAGCCACCAAGTTAAAGGGCTATAAAGCTGTTGTTCTGACCACACTAATGTGTGCAGCTACCAAGTTAAAGGGCTATAAAGCTGTTGTTCTGACCACACTGATGTATGCAGCCACCAAGTTAAAGGTCTATAAAGCTGTTGTTCTGACCACACTAATGTGTGCAGCCACCAAGTTAAAGTCTATAAAGCTGTTGTTCTGACCACACTAATGTGTGCAGCCAGCAAGTTAATCGTCTATCTTCTTCTTCTTCTTCTTCTTCTTCGTTCACTTCTACCACCAAAAACCGCACTGTGAACCTACTGAATTCACGCCTGTGGTCCTCGTTAGGTCCCGTGGTCCCCTGTGTGGTCCAAAATAGACCACACGAGATCCACGAAAGGACCACAATTGGTTCAGAGTATTACAGTGCTTTAGCCTGTATTCTTGGTGGGTCTCGGAAGCGGGATTGCGTGACACCGTGGTTTTCATTGCACCAGTTTAGTCTAGGGTTGGACTTTCTCACCGGAAGACCTCGACGTGTTTAGGATATCAGTGCATCCCCACTGGGTGAGAGGCGGTAGCCCACCCAGGCCAGAGTTGGACTTTCTCACCGGAAAACCTCGACGTGTTTTGAGATACCCATGTATCACCGCCGGGTGAGAGGTGGTTGCCCATCCAGTCCAGGGTTGGACTTTCTCATCGGAAAACCTCAGCGTGATTAGGATACGCAAACATCCCCGCCGGGTGAGAGGTGGTTGCCTATCTAGACTTCCCTGGTCCAGTGTCTCCGACTTCAGCATTTTTCGGTCGTTGCCGCTACCATTCCTAGTTGTGACCAGGATGGAGCTTTTGTCCAGGAGGACGAATCCTCGCCACTAGTGACTTCTACCCCTGGGTTGAGCCGGTTTAGGCATTTCCCAGTATGGGCATGTTTGGGACGGGACCGACCTCTAGGGCAGAGGTACTGTGACATGCACAGCCTTCAAGATTCACCCCTGGTATGAGCCGGTTTAGGCAAAATTCACCAGTATGGGTGTTTATCAGGCGTTACCGACCTCTAGAGCGGAGGTGGCATGACATGTCTAGCCATCGAGTTCCACCCCTGGTGTGTGCCGGTTTAGGCATATTTCACCAGTGTAGGTGTATTTCGGATGTGGGCGGCCTCTAGAGCAGAGGTGCCGTGGTATAGCTCTCGTAGCTATACTACTGGACATACCGGTTAAACTTCACTTTCCACCACCTTTTCCCATCGGTGCCGCACAGCAACCTTTATTTCTTTTCCGTATTTATTTCCTTAACCGGGAGGAGCTTCACTCCACGCGCGGCATTTGAAGAGTCTCGCCAGCAGTGTCTTAACCTCTGGGACAAGCCGGTTCATGCATTTCACCCGATATGACTGCACACAGGACGTGGCCGACCTCCAGACCAGAGGTGCTGTGATTTGACTGTTTGCTTCGCTTTATCCTTTCTACCACCTTTTCCGCAGTGATGCTGCGCGGCAACCTCATTTGCAAATTTCTTCATTGGCCGGGAGGAGCACTGCTCCACGCATGGCAGCTGAAGATCTCGCCAACAGCGGCAGATGAGCTACCAAACGTGCCACTCATCTACCCTAAGTAACTGGTTTTCAGGCGCCAGATATTCGCCCTCGCCCCTTCTCCTGTCAGTTTAAACAGTTCTGCCACGGGAAGGCCAGGAGCTGGACTTGACTGCCAGAGGCTGTTTGTGGCGCGTTTGCAGTCCTTAGAACCTAAAGGTCTATAAAGCTGTTGTTCTGACCACACTAATGTATGCAGCCACCAAGTTAAAGGTCTATAAAGCTGTTGTTCTGACCACACTAATGTGTGCAGCCACCAAGTTAAAGGTATATAAAGCTGTCGTTCTGGCCACACTAATGTGTGCAGCCACCAAGTTAAAGGTCTATAAATCTATCGTTTTGTCCACACTAATGTGTGCAGCCACCTAGTTAAAGGTCTAGAAAGCTGTTGTTCTGACCGTGCTAATGTATGCAGCCACCAAGTTAAAAGTCCATAAAGCTGTCGTTCTGTCCACACTAATGTGCAGCCACCAAGTTAAAGGTCTAGAAAGTTGTTGTTCTGACCGTAATAATGTATGCAGCCACCAAGTTAAAGGTCTATAAAGCTGTTGTTCTGACCGTACTAATGTATGCAGCCACCAAGTTAAATGTCTATAAAGCTGTTGTTCTGACCGTACTAATGTATGCAGTCACCAAGTTAAAGGTCTATAAAGCTGTCGTTCTGACCGTAGTAATATATGCAGCCACCAAGTTAAAGGTCTATAAAGCTGTTGTTCTGACCTTACTAATGTACAGCCACCAAGTTAAAGGTCTATAAAGCTGTCGTTCTGACTGTACTAATGTATGCAGCCGAAACATGGACAGTCTACAGTAGGCATGCAAGACAAGTATATAATTTCCACCTAGGCTATCTCAGAAAAATACTAAACATCAAATGGCAGCAAATGGTACCTGATACTAAAGTCCTCACAAGAGCTAATATTCCTAGCATCTACACAATGCTTCAAAAGTCGCAAATTCGATGGACATGGCATATAGTCAGAATGAGTAACACTCGACTGCCCAGACAACTCCTTTATGGGGAACTACTGAACGGAAAACAGAAAGCTGGAGGGCAAAAAAGCGCTACAAGGATACCCTCAAAACCTCACTCAAAGCCTTCGGGATAGATACACTCTTGGGAGGCCATAGCACAAGTCCATCCATCATGGAGGGCTTTAACCACCCTGGGTGCTCAGAGAGCAGAGAGCTCAAGAATTGAAAGTGCCCAGCACAAACACGCAATGCGAAAAGCCAAGGCAGCACAAGCACCCACAACTGAGTCTGGACATATATGTTCCGTGTGTGGCAAAACGTTTAGATCTCGTATAGGGCTAGTTGGTCACACACGGACACATCTTTCCTAACTTTGACTTAGATGAATCTGTGGTCATCATCGAAAACGATGGACGATCAACAACAACAACAACAGCAACTTTCACGAAACACGACGTCCAGAAGAGCCAGTAGCTCCCCTTCACTTTAGCAATCAGAACTGTGTCACTTGCATATCTTAAATTGTTAAGTTTGTACCCGCCAATTGATATTCTTGGCATGTTCTCTATATTTCTCATTATGTTTTTGCTGTACAAATAGATGAGGTAAGGAGATAGAACACATCTTTGTCTCACTCCCTTTTTTATGTCTTGGAACGCTTCTATTTGCTTCTCAAGCTTCATTGCTGCTGATTGCTGCCAGTATATATTTCTGATGAGTTTTAGATCTTTCCCATCTATGTTGATGTCTTCCACATTCTTATAATTTCTGTGTGTCTCACTTTAGCGAATGCTCTACAGTAGTCTGTAAAGTATAAGTGTAGGTCTGTCTTTGCTTCTATTGATCTTTCTATCAATATCCTCAATATATATATGGCACCACATTGTACTTTTTCCTTCAGCGAAGCTACACGGTTCTTCAGCAATGTCTGGTTTTATTGTGCTTCTGACTCTTCTCATGACAATACGAAGCAGAACTTTGGTAATATGGCTCGTTGGATTAATGGTTCGATGGTCCTCACATTCAACTGCACCTTGTTTCTTTGGCAGGGCAATGAAAACTTATTGCAAAAGGTCTGATGGGACATAATTACTGTTATGGATGTCATTCAGCAGTCTGGTAATTATTTCTATGCCAAGCTCTCCTAATGCTTCCAATTCTTCCTTGGTAATTTTATCTGGTCCTGGTGCTTTGCTGTTCTTCTTGTGTTTGATGGCTTCTTCCACTTCTGCTTTTAATATGGGAGGCCCTTCATTATTTCTTATATCTATTTCGTTTCTATTGCCATCATAGAGTTCTCTAATGTATTCGCACCATCTTGCCATTATTTCATCTCTGTCCATTATTATATGCCCCTCCTTTGACTTCAGGCAACCAGTCTTGTGGTATCTCCTTTTGTTTTTAGCTTCTTTATTTGTGTGTACATATCTCTTGCGTTTACACGATAGTGTGTCTCTATTTCATTAATTTCTTATTTAACCACTCTTCTTTAGCTGTATTGGATTTGTCTTATTTCTTTATTTATTTTGTCATATTCATCCTTAACTTCCTGAAGACTTCTCCGATCCATTAGCTGTAAAATTTCTTCTGTCATCCACCCCTGTTTAGCGTGTCTTTTATTTGGAGGTAGGATTTAGATAGATGTTTGCTGAAGAGAGTCTTTGAGCATATTCCATTGTTCATCAATCATTTCAATTTTCTCTATAGGATTATAACTATTATGTACTATGGTCCTATATTGTTCTTGTATTGCTTTATCTTTCCGTAATAGCTCTCTATCTAGTTGTTTGTTTTTAGCTGCTACCTTTAACCTCTTTAGCCTGATTCTCACTTCTCCTACAACTGGAATGTGGTCACTATTACAGTCTGCGCTTGGTCTTGTTTTCACTGATATTAGTGAGTTCCTTAATCTTCTGTTGATCATAATGTAATCTATCAGGTTACGTATGTTATTATTTGGGCTTTTCCATGTCCATAATCGCTATGGGTGTTGTTGAAACTAAGTATTTCTTGTTATCATTTTATTCTTTTCCTCCCACTCAATCAACATCACTCCTCTTGTATTTCTGATTCCTAGTCCATAGTTGCCAGTAGCTTTATTGTCTTGTTCAGTCCCCATTTTCGCGTTTAAATCACCCAGCACAAACTTTACTTCCCATGGTTTGCACTGTTTCATTGCCGTGTCCAGATTTTTGTAAAATTCTTTTATCTCATCATCAGAGCTTTCTGAAGTTGGTGCGTATACTTGGATGAGATTTGTGTCTATTGGGTGGCCCTGTAATTTAACCATTAACACTCTGTCCGATATGCACCAGAAACCTTTCACAGTTCTTGCTGTCTTCTTATCCAATATTATGCCAATTCCATTTCTACACTGGTTTCCCCAGGAATATATTATTTTGAAGTCTTTATGATCTCTGCTTTCTGCTCCAATCCATCTCATTTCACATAAACCAAGGGTGTTAATTTCCACTCTTTTCATTTCTTGTTCGATGTTTTCCAGTTTTTCAAGTTCTTTTAGTGTCCTATGGTTCCATGTTGCAAATAATGTGGTGTTACTTGTGTTTTCTTTGCCTGCAGTAGTTGGATGACGATCTGGTATCACCTGTCGCACGTGATAGTTCCTACCGGACGAGGTGATTCCACTGGAACATCTATTAACGTCGTTTTGATTCAAAGAATTGTGGATTGTCATGATTGTTCTTGGGAATGTAGAGAGTTGCTTTCCCAGTACCATGATAGGCTTACATTTTGGTTATGTAAACGTTTTTTACAGAAGTATCGCAGTGTAACGAAAATTCCATTTATTTAAATTTTAAAATCCCAGTTGTTAAATGATGTGAATATTGATGCCACGCTTTTATCATCATTTAAAGTTTTTCTATCATTTCTTTAGTTCAGAATGAAATTAATTGCGTGACTTAAATATTTATTAAGTACATCTTTTGACTTTAAAACTCTTCTAAACTGAATTGAAAACAACCGAGAGAACAAAAATATTCATTCATTCACTTGCATGCCCCTTGCGGAACTTTGCCTCCCTAACAGCACTCCTGTAGGCCTCTCGGTTGTGAGCATGATGGCCTGCTGCTGATGCATCCATTTGCAGATCATAAACGATCTCCTGCAGCCATCTTCGCTTTGGTGTTCCTCTCTTTCTTTTTTCCCATTATGTACCCTTCCAAGACGGTCTTCTCTAGATTATCAATTCGTTTAATGTGTCCAACATATTTAAGTTTTCTCTCTTTAATCCTCTTTACTAGTCAACCTTCTTGAATATTAAGTTCTTGTAGTATAGATATATGTGTTCTTTTTGTGTCAATAATATTTGAAGAACTGTTCTGTAGCATTTACATTCAAAGGCCTTTATGTGTTTCTCAGCTGTTTTGTTATGTGTCCAGGTCTCACAGGCATATGTTACTATGGGAAAGATGCTTGCCCCTAAAAATCTTATTTTTGTGGTTCTGTCTGTATCTCTCCACAGATTCAATAATATCGACAGATACATTTAGACTAAATAAAAAAAAAGAAATATTTAACATTATATTCAGTAACAGTCTTTGACTGTCTTTGACAAATAAATAATTTATCGACTATGTAAAATTGTATGTAATAAACAAGAAATACATGAATAGAAAGGTACAATATAATTTAAAGACAGAATCAGAGGACAAAACTCTAGCATACATATAATAATATTGATAAAGAGACAGAAATAACAAATATACAGACACATACATAGACAGACAGACAGACAGACAGACAGACAGATAGATAGATAGATAGATAGATAGATAGATAGATAGATAGATAGATAGATAGATAGATAGATAGATAGATAGAACAAAGCACTGTCTATTTGTAGTTAGCTCTAATTTTGAAGACGAGTGCACATTCTGTGTTTAATTAAGAACATTTTAATCAAACTGTTTTCAACATGTAATTTAAACTGTCAAAATGTCTCTACAGTTTTATAAATCGAGATGTTTACTAAAAAACATGTGCAATATTTATTGAACGCGTTCGAAATAAATGTTTCCGTTGCATGTTTCACGAATGTTAATATAGAACGTAAGTATTTCTTAAACATTTCATAGAGATACAGTCGTTTCTGTTCAAAGAGATCTCATACAGGAAACATTCAGTACCTTTAACTACTTTGAAGGAAACAAAAATGGTTTTGTACGGCTGTTTAGTATTTGATTTTTTACAAAAACCACAATTAAACCAGTAAACAATAACATGATGGCGTATATAGAGCAATAGACAATGAGAAAATAACAGCACAGATTTGCAGAGATGTAAAAGACATGCACACAGAAATATATAAACTAGGAAAAAAGTAGGAACAGCTTCATTACTTAACGATTACAAAGTAGTGACGTTTCGGAGTTAGCCTTAATCATACAATAACAAACAGGACGAAGAAATAGAGAGAGGAGATAAATTTTAGATTCTGAGAAATATACTGTCCAAAAAAAAAAAAAAACGCATAGCTTATATAAAAGCTTATTTTTTATATATTATGACAAAAATATTTTTCCCCCGTATCTCAAACCAAACCAAAAATTGTCACCAAGATATCAGGTCCATGATTTAGCGTGAATTTAGATACTCTCGTTTATAGCAATAGCTTATAGTTTATGGAAAAGTCGCGATTTTTGTGTTGAGCACAACTCACTTCCCACGCAAATGAAACCCTATAAAAGGATGAGGTTACACAAACAAATTCAGTTAATTTTCAAGCAGATAGTTATGGCGCATCTATCGCAAAATTTACGAAACATTGCTATTGGTTGCTTTCAAGTAGGCGCAAGTCAACGACAGACTTCCAGGCATTTAAACATGCAGCAGAGTACCATCAGTCGACTTTGGCACCGTTACAAGCCACTGACTCAGTTGAAGACCGGCACCGTAGTGGACGGCCCAGGGTAACAACAGCAGCTGATGATCGCTTTATTCTGGTTCATCAACTCAGAAAAAAGGTTTACAACAGCTTCCTCAAGTTCCCAGTCATTGCTTGCAGGACGTCGTGTGTCTGATCAAAATGTCTGGAATAGACTGCATGAAGCTGGACCGGTGGCACGACGACCTCACCGAGGTCCTGTCTTAACGATACGCCATCGCCAAATTCGAGTTGTTTGGGTCAACCTGCATCGGCCCTGGACAACTGACAATCAGTGGAGACGTGTCTGGTTTAGTGACGAATCTTCCTTTTTGTAGCACCGCCATTATATACGGAGAAGGGTCTACCGTAGGCCAAATGTACGTATTGCCCAAAATTCCGTTCATAAAGGTCCCCCGCACGGTGGTGGAGGTGTAATGGTCTGGGGAATGATAAATTTCAACGGAAGGACTCCATTGGTGCAGATTTAAGGAGGCTTGAATGCGCAACGATACGTCAGTGAAATTCTTCGACCCCATGTCCTTCCATTTCTGGCTGTGCAAAGGTCTGTGTTTCAACAGGACAAAGCCAGACCCCATTCTGCACGGTTCACCACACAGTTCCTGACTGCTAACAACATTCTCACCCTTCCCTGGCCATCCCTGTCTCCAGACATGAGTCTGATCGAGCACCTATGGGATGAGCTGCAAAGATGTGTTTGTCGCCGAAACGTTTCTCCAGCCAATCGTCATGACTTGTGGCAGGCACTCCAGGAAGAGTGGACAGTCCTCCCACAGAAAATAGGTGGAAATCTAAAGAAGGTTAAAGGAAGCTAAATATATTGTTAACTCCAGCTGGGTGGAGACAGCCTAACTGACAAACTGTGGAGGTGATGCGTGAGAACCGCATCAGTCATATATCCCTGCATCAGGCCGTCACTCCTAAACCACCCAGTAGCTCGGACAGAGTCCAAATGGTACTCACGCACCACCCCCATAGTTTGGAAGTTAAGAAAATATTGTTTCGCCATCTCCATCTCCTCCAAACAGAGCCTGACACACGTGAACTCTTTGGGGAACCCCCATTGGTGGCCTACAGACGGGACAAAAACCTCTGGGACCTATTAGTTTGAAGTCGCCTTAAGACGGAGGACACTTTTTATGGTATCAGATGTTGCAGGCGTTGTAGATGCAACACTTGCCCATTTGTTATTGAGGCTAGCCAGATCTCCTTCCGTAAGTCCACGTTATCAGTTCAGGAGGGCTTCATCTGCACTTCACGCAATGTTATTTATGCCATTATATGCAAACGTTGCGATATGAAGTATATAGGGTAGACCGGTTTACGCTTATGAGACCGTTTTCGTCAACATCTTAACGATATTTCTAAGAGGGCATGGACCCTTGTGAAAAAACACTTTTGCCAAAGAAATCACAGGGGAAAACGGGACATCTCTGTCAGTGCAATCCGCTCCTGCTCTTCTGACATACGATCTCGCAAGACTCTAGAACAGCGCCTTATTTTCCAGGCCGGCTGTCTCTATCCAGCGGGAATTAACAGTGTATTCAGCTTCCTTTAAACTTCTTTAGAATTCCACAAATTTCCTGCTATTTATAGTCTACTTTCTTGTCTTAGCCCCGTGCATTTCGCTACATTTCTTCATTCAATAATTTCACGTTACATCCCAGCTTGCCTTCTTCCCTCCCCCCCCCCCACCTACTTCTCTAACGGTCTAGAGGTATTTATTGCCTCCTGAGTTCTTTCCCGAGCACCACCCCGCCCACACCCCAATCCACATCGTTCTCTCCCTTTCACCGCCTCTAACTTCCGATTGCTTCAGTCTGTTTTCCTTTGTGGTCTCCCAGCCTTGTCTTAGGGCGCATTCTGTTATATTGTGTACAAGGAGGATGCCACAAAGCTAAGTTTTTCGTTTTCATTTTTATATTTTTTATTTTATGTTGTGTCTGGTTTATGTATATACTACTTGAAAAAAAGCTCACGCCGAAATATTGGATGTTGTATGTTTTTCACTATTTATGTTTTTTTCCTCCCTCTATCGCTTTGTAAAACTGTACCATACACCTCTGTCTACCTGTAGTAATAGAACCAGTTTTACTGCAGTCGTTATCTCTTTTATCTTTCATAAAAATAACTATAACATAACCATTATTTACTGTTAACAGTTTGATATAGAGTTAAAATGTGAACTAAGCTCTCTCTCTCTCTCTCTCTCTCTATATATATATATTATATATATATATATATATTGTATGTAACTGCATATTTGTAACATATAAAATAACCTAATTATTTGATGATTTATAACATTTGTCATAAAGTAACGACGCATGATTTATAACATCGCTCTTAACCTAACGACTAGATGACGTGAGACATCTGCCACAATCTAACAACGTATAGCATCTGACATAATAACACGACAAGGTCACTTGAAGAAGAAGAAGAATAATAAGATATAATCTCTTATACAGAACTATTTTCTTCATTCCTATCCGTGACAATGAAACTTGTGAATCTTTAGCAGGCTTTTCATGACATTTTTCTGCATAGAAACTGTGACACATATTTTATATAACTTCTACTTTGTGCTAAAATTTATCCTTGAATATTTTAAACTTTGATATTCACAGGAAAGTGATTGGACCACGAGACGGAAGATTAAGCAACGACGTTTTTGCAGAAGTTAATACATGTTCATTATGGAATAATTTGTCAAAATTCAATTTCTGTATACAATAAACACGTTGCTTTTCGCCTGATAAATCCTGCCTTGATTTTAATGAGACATCACTCGTTATCTTAGTGGTTTGTAAGTCATAAATGAAATAGAGGATAAACTTGAGAATTATCGTAATCTATTGTTTTCCATTGTTTTAACATTACTGTAAAAGCTTTCGAAAGTTCTTATATTGTTCTTTTACACAGGGGCTGTCTCTACTATGCTCTTGCGTCTCTTGCTAAAAATAACCCCATAAAACTTTTCCTTTAAGCAGTCTGTTCATATTTTACTTAAACTTCATTTCGAAAAGTCTTCTCAAAATGTATTCAGCGTCTGTAGTTTAAAATGTGTGTGCCGAACTTCACATAACAATGCTCACTGGCCAAAAAATGTGCATATATATATATGCATACATATCTCACAATACAAATGTATCGCTTTATTTATCTATTTTTTTAAAACCATAAATAGTACTAGATTTAAATACATAAAATCACTGACTGCATATTTCTCACCCATTTACTGTCATAGCCTTGCTGTATTCTTAAACATGAGACAATTAGGAAGCCACAGATAGGAAGTTGTCTAACTTTGGTGAAAAAAAAAAATAAAACAAAATTCAAATTCACTTTCATAAAGTCGCAGCCATTATTAATACCGCGCATGGACACATTGAGGCGTCATTGCAGGCTTGGCATCTGCGTCACGTGTTGTTGCAGAGCGTTTGAAAAAAATGTTTGGGATATGGCGTTCCATCCTGCAATGAGTGCTAGCTCTAGATCAGTCACAGTGTTGATCTCATACTAACCGCTCCTTCTGTTCAGTTCTTCCCAAGCGTGTTCAATAGGATTCATGACAGGAGAGTTTGCAGGCCAATCTAGCACAAGAAAAGGTTTCTGGGCTAAGAAATGTCTGATAACGTCAGATGTTAGATAGCCTTATTGTGCTGAAAGATTCTCAGATCTGGATGAGTTTGGAAGAAAGCCACTACGATATCTTGCAGTAGCTGATTAACGTACATATCTGAAAATGTGGAGTACGGTGTCAGGGGAGAATCCACCCCACACATGTATGCATCCTCCTCCATCCCTCTCATGCTGGTCTATACATGCATTTGCATATCGTTCTCCAGGATGACGCTACACGCGATTTCTCCTATCAGCCACGGAGACACTAAGGCGACTTTCATCTGGGATCATCATCGATCTCCATTCTATGACTGAACGACGTAAATGTTGTCAGGCCCAAACCATTCTGCTGGTCTGGTGAGGTCTAGTAAAGATAGAGTCAGTGTTGAGAAGCCAGTTTTGAGAGTCAGCGGCATGAAGTCTCCTTGACACAGTGTTTGTGCTACCAAGTTATTAACAGGATCTCTGGTTCCCTCATTCAAGTAACAAGTAGCACAACTTTCATCATAGCTTATTGATCGCGTTTATTTATTTATACATCAGTCCTTTCAGGCGTCTAATGATATCATCCAGTAAAACAGGTAAAATGTTAAGGCAATAAAACTAAATGTTAAAAAGTAAAAATAAAAAAAATAAAAATGTTAAGTCAGTAAAATAGGAAAACTGTTAACTCAGTAAGACAGGTAGAATGTTAAGTCAATAAAACAGGAAAAATGTGAAGTCAGTAAAACCGGTACAATGTTAAATCAGTAAAACAAAATGGTAGGCCAGTAAAACAGGCAGAAAGTTAAGCCAGCAACAAAGAATGCTAAGTCAGTAAAACAGAATGTTCAACCAGTAAAGCAGTCAGAATGTTAAGTCGTTGGTTTTCTTGCACTAAATTTCAAATTTAAACTTAACATGATAAACATGAAGCTGAGAGAAGAAATATTCTGATGATCTGGTCGTGAGATGTTCATACTGAACTCTTGTTACTTACGAACAGTTTCTTTTCAGGAAGTTGTCACATCAGCTGAGTTCTCTTATGATGAACTGGGTCAACATCACAACAGCCCACCCCCCACGGGACCACGTTGACAATTCTCAAAACACACACACACACACACTTGTTATCTAGATGTAAGATCTACCCGTACAGTATACACAAAACACACACCCTTGTTATCTAGATGTAAGATCTATCCGTACATTAAACACAAAACACACACACTTGTTATCTAGATGTAAAATCTATCCGTACATTAAACACAAAACACACACACTTGTTATCTAGATGTAAGATCTATCCGTACATTAAACACAAAACACACACACTTGTTATCTAGATGAAAGATATGTCGGTACATTAAACAAAAAACACACACACTTGTTATCTAGATGTAAAATCTCTCAAAACATTAAAAACAAAACACACACACTAGTTATCTATATGTAAGATCTAACCGTACATTATACACAAAACACACACACACCTATTAACTAGATGTAAGATCTACCCGTACATTAAACACAAAACACACACACTTTTTATATAGATGTAAGATCTTCCCGTACATTAAACACAAAACAGAGACACTAGTTATCTAGATGTAAGATCTGTCACACAATTAAAGACAAAACACACACACTTGTTATCTACATGTAAGATCTGTCCGTACATTAAACACAAAACACACACACTAGTTATATAAATGTAAGATCTACCCGTACATTAAACACAAAACATACACACTTGTTATCTAGATATAAGATCTACCCGTACATTAAACACAAAACATACACACTTGTTATCTAGATATAAGATCTACCCGTACATTAAACACAAAACATACACACTTGTTATCTAGATATAAGATCTACCCGTACATTAAACACAAAACATACATACTTGCTATCTAGATATAAGATATACCAGAACATTAAACGCAAAACACACACACTTGTTATTTAGATGTAAGATCTGCCCGTACATTAAACACAAAAGACACACATTTGTTATGTAGATGTAAGATTTACTCGTACGCTAAACACAAAAGACACACACTTGTTATCTAGATATAAGATTTGCTCGTATATTAAACACAAAACACAAACACTTGTTATCTACTTGTATTATCTACCCGTACATTAAAGATAAAACACACACTTGTTATCTAGATGTAAGATCTACCCGTACATTAAACACATAACACACACACTTGTTATCTAGACGTAAGATCTACCTGTACATTAAACACAAAACATACGCACTTGTAACTAGATGTAAGATATACCAGAACATTAAACGCAAAACACACACACTTGTTATTTAGATGTAAGATCTGCCCGTACATTAAACACAAAACACACACACTTGTTATCTAGATGTAAGATCTGCCAAAACAGTAAACACACAACACACACAGTTGTTATCTAGATGTAAGTTCTACCCGTACATTAAAAAGAAAACACACAGACTTATTATTTAGATATATGATCTACAAGGACATTAAACACAGAACAGACAAACAAATTATATACATGTAAGATTTACTAGTACATTAAACACCAAACACACACACTTGTTATCTAGATATAAGATCTGCCAAAACGTTAAACGTAAAACACACACACACTTGTTATTCAGATGTAAGAACTGTCCGTACATTAAACATAACACACACACAATTGTTATCTACATTTATGATTTGCCAAAACATTAAACATAGAACACACATACTTGTTATATAGATGTAATATCTACCCGTGCATTAAACACAAAACACACACACACACTTGTTATCTAGATGTAAGATCTGTCCGTACATTAAACACAAAACACACACATTTGTTATCTAGATGTAAGATCTGCCAAAACATTAAACACACAACACACACACTTGTTATCTAGACGTAAGATCTACACGTACATTAAACATAAAACACACACACTTGTTATCTCTATGTAAAATCTACCGGTACGTTAAACACAACACACACCCTTGTTATCTAGATGTAAGATCTACACGTATATTAATATAAAACACACACACTTGTTATCTAGATATAAGATATGCTCGTACATCAAACACATAACACACACACTTGTTATCTAGATATAAGATATGCTCGTACATCAAACACATAACACACACACTTGTTATCTAGATGTAAGATTTGGTCGTACATTAAACACATAACACACACACTTGTATCCTAAGTGTAATATCTGCTCGTACCCTAAATACAAAACTCACACACGTGTTATCTAGATGTAAGATCTCTCCATATATTAAACACAAAAAACATAAACACTTCTTATCTAGATGTAAGATCTGCCCATACATTAAACACAAAACACACAACTTGTCATCTAGATATCAGATCTACCTGTACATTAAACACAAAACACACAACTTGTTATCTAGATATAAGATCTACCCGTACATTAAATACAAAATACACACACTTATTATCTAGATATGAGATCCACCCGTACATTAAACGCAAAACACACACACTTGTTTTCCAGATGTAAGATAAATCCGTACATTAAACACAAAACATACACACTTGAAATCTAGATGTAAGATCTGTCCGTACATTAAACACAGAACACACAGACTTGTTATCTAGATGTAATATTTGCTCGTTTATTAAACACAAAACACACACACACACACACTTGTTATCTAGATGTAATATTTGCTCGTTCCTTAAACACAAAACACACACACACTTGTTACCTAGATGTAAGATCTTCTTGGAAATTAAACACAAAACACACACTCTTGTTATCTAGATGTAAGATCTCCCGATATATTAAACACAAAAAACACTTGTTATCTAGATGTCAGAGGTGCCCATACATTAAACACAAAACACACATACACTTGTTATGTAGATGTTATATCTCTCCATACATTAAACACAAAACACACATACATGTGTTATTTAGATGTGAGATCTGCTCGTACATTCAACACAAAACACACAAACGTGTTATTTAGATATATGATCTACTCGTATATTAAACGCAAAACACACACACTTGTTATATAGATGTAAGATCTGTCCGTACATTAGACACAAAACATACACACTTGAAATCTAGATGTAAGATCTGTCCGTACATTAAACACAAAACACACACACTTGTTATCTAGATGTAAGATCTTCTCGTACATTAAACACAAAACACACACACTTGTTACCTAGATATAAGATCTGCTCGTACATTAAACACAAAACACATACACTTGTTACCTAGATGTAAGATCTTCTCGTACATTAAACACAAAACACACACACTTGTTATCTAGATGTAAGATCTCCCCATATATTAAACACACAACACACAAACACTTGTTATCTAGATGTAATATGTGCCCATGCATTAAACACAAAACCCACATACACTTATTATATAGATGTTAGATCTGTCCATACGTTAAACACAACACCCACATACACTTGTTATCTAGATTTAAGATCTGCCCATACATTAAACACAAAACACACATATATTTTTTATCTAGACTTAAGATCTGCCCATACATTAAACACAAAATACACAGTCACTTGTTATTTAGATGTAAGATCTGCTCGTACATTGAACACAAAACACACACACTTGTTATCTAGATGTAAGATCTGCCCATACATTAAACACAAAACACACAGTCACTGTTATTTAGATGTAAGATCTGCCCATATCTTACTTTTACAAATGTTCGACCATGTGTTTAACTTTTTTCCTATCTTTAATGTAAAACTGAAGATGTCCAAAACACGTCCATGTTGTTCTCTTATTTTGTTTGACCGACATTTACTTACACCTTCTTGGCATGCTAGTTACTACGTCAAAATAACTGCCTGAATACGTCTGGAACAAAGGTCACAAAGATCTGGAGTCACACATAAAAAGGCTGGCAGTTTTGGTTATATCACGAGAAGTCTGGAGTCACACGGACAAACGAAGAAGACAGTAACACAGAGGATGACCAAACGACAGAGCTCGATGTAAGGATTCTGTTTGTAGGAATTAGATACCCGCAGCTACCGGAAGAACCGGCTTCTACTTGTATTCGTGCACAGCTCTAACTCGAGGAATCGGTTCCATGAACAGTTACAAAACGACTACCCGGCAGAGCTGGATCTTAAAATAACCCAGATAAAAGAGACAACGACTGCAATAAAACTAGTTCTAGTAATGTGACAGATAAAAGAGATAACAACTGCAGTAAAACGGGTTCTAGTAATGTGACAAATAAAAGAGACAACGACTGCAGTAAAACTAGTTCTAGTAATGTGACAGATAAAAGAGACAACGACTGCAATAAAACTAGTTCTAGTAATGTGACAGATGAAAGAGATAACAACTGCAGTAAAACGGGTTCTAGTAATGTGACAAATAAAAGCGAGAACGAATGCAGTAAAACTGTTTATAGTAATGTGACAGATAAAAAGACTTCAGTATAACTGGTTTTAGTAATATGATAGATAAAAGAGACAAAGACAGCAGTAAAACTGGTTGTAGTAATGTGATAGATAAAAGAGACAAAGACTGCAGCATAACTGGTTCTAGCAATGTGATGAATAAAATAGACAACGACTGCAGTAAAACTGGTTCTAGTAATGTGATAGATAAATGGGACAAGGACTGAAGTAAAACTGGTTATAGTAATGGAATATATAAAAGAGATAAAGACTACAGTATAACTGGTTCTAATAATGTGATAAATAAAACACACAACGATTGCAGGAAAACGTGTTCTATTAATGTGACAGGTAAAATAGATACCGAATGCTGTAAAACTGTTTCTAATAACGTGACAGATAAAAGAGACAACGACTGCAGTAAAACTAGTTCTAGTAATGCGATAGATAAAAGAGATAAAGACTGCAGTAAAACTGGTTCTAGTAATGTGATAAATATTAGAGACAAAGACAGCAGTAAAACGGTTTCTAGTAATGTGATAGACAAAAGACACAAAAACTTCAGTATAACTGATTCTAGTAATGTGACGAAATAAAAGAGATAAAGACTGCAGTAAAACAGGTTCTAGTAATGTGACAGATAAAAGAGACAACGACTGCAGTAAAACTGGTTATAGTAATGTGACAGATAAAAGAGACAACGACTGCAGTAAAACTGGTTCTAGTAATGTGACAGATAAAAGAAACACCGACTGCAGTAAAACTGGTTCTAGTAATGTGACAGATAAAAGAGATAAAGACTACAGTATAAAATAACCCAGCTATAGCTCTCTGTCTGCCCACGCTTCACACTTTCTGTACTGCTGACTGTGCATGATATGTTTATATATTCAAGGATATCTGTGGAGGCCACACCCCAGCCTTCCTCCTAACAACAAAGAAAAGATCCAACAATCAACATATTAACGTCGGCCGGCTTAAGTTTAAATTTCGCGGGGGAAAAAGAATAATCATAACATCCAATCAGAAGCTGTATTTGTTTTTTAAATTTTAAACAAATCTATTTTTAGAATAGGAAATTTCCCCACGTTGTTTGTAATCAGGACAAAAGGGGACACTGGACTGCCTGTTTTATTCAGAACATGGATGGAAATTAACTTTGTTTTGGTTGTTTCCAGTTTGATGATTAGTTGACATTTTCTTGATCAATCATTTTTCTTATTTCTGTTGCTGAGGGGAAGAGTAGTCCATTTAAACGAGTTCTTCTTCTTAAATCCTACGTTATTCCCGTGCTGCTAAACGTCATGTAGTGCCCTCATGGTAGTTCGCCAATATTTCGTGTCTTCTGCGAGTTTTTCAACCTCATCAAGGGATGTTATGCCCACTGAACTTGCCTCTCTTAACAATGTTTTCTTTAGAGTTTCGCGTGGTCAACCTCTTTTTCATCAGCCTGTTGTGCTCCACTTGATAGCTTGTTTCGGGATCCTCTGATTGATTCTTCTCGTCACATGACCGACATATGACCATCTTCTTTTTTCTGATGACCTATAAGACAGGCTGTTGTTTGCTAAACTGTCTTATCTGTGCGTTGTTCTTGAATTCATTTACATTTGAATTGAATAATCTTAACTTGGGTTTTGTGCTTTTAACTTTTAAATGCCTTATGTTCTCAAGATTTTTGAAGGTCAATGCTGTTTTTGCAATTCGAATTCTAACTTCTTTTCTAGCATCACCATCCTGGTCTATGTAGAAGCCGAGATATGCAAATTGATTTACTTCTTCACCAGCTGTTCCTTTTATGTATATTTGTCCGTGGTGATTAATGAGAAGTTTAATTATTTTAGTTTTATCCTTGTTAATCTCAAGTCCTATTTTACTAGCCATTAAAGACAAGGTATCTGTTTTTACTTGCATTGATTTTACATTGTCACTGATAAGAGTTGTGTCATCTGCCAAATCAAAATCTTCCAGTTGAGTCTCATGAACCACATCAATGCCGAGTTCTTCTTACTAGTATAATAAAATATAAAATGAAATTGATGACAACAGACAAAACAAATAAGGCAGCTGAAATATACTAATGGACACAAGTTAAAGTCCGGTCATTAATTTCAAGCATATGTTTATTTTGAATGCTTTACTAAAACTGTGAATAAATTTATTGTAGAATCTCGATTAAATTGCATTCTCAGGCAGTCCTTTATGCAGCCGGGGCATAAACAACACCAACTAAAATGTATAAAACAGGAAAAAGTAGAGCAGCTTTATTACTTAACGATTACAAAGTTGTGATGTTTCGGCGTGAGCCTTAATCATACAAAAACATACAGGACGAAGAAGTAGAGAGAGGAGATAAAGTATGGATTCACATGAATGCTATTTAAAATAATTTTTAAAAAATATTAATAATAAACAAATAATAAATAAACAAATAAATAAATAAATAAAAATTTTTCTTAAGGGTACTTACCTGTAAATTGTAAGGTGTGGCTTGTCCGGCGGTGTGTGTCAGGAATGGGTTTAGTAGAACGTGGAGACTTTAAATATAGACCTGTGACATGTGGTCGGTGGGTTGTAACTGGGAGTGGTGGATGGGGAACCAGGGAAGGGAGAGTGTGTGATGCAATATTGACCTAGCTAGGAGAGGTTGAAACAGATGATTGGGGAAGAGGGGTTGCAGAGTGATGCTGTGAGGAAGTTTGAAAAGTAAGAAGGGGTGGACTTTGTGGAGAGGTACTGTAATGATTGAAGAGAATGTTACGTGAAACTAAACAGCGAGTTTAACCCATGTGATTCCAGCGTCCCATATTTTTGAATGCAGCGGTTCTCAAGTGCCAGGCGGCTTGTGTCATCTGCGTGACATTGTTCGACGGCTGTAACCAGAAAGTCAGATTTGCCTCTGTGGTTGGGGCCATTGAAATGATTTGGGACTGGTTTCGAAGCATGCTGGGTGATGTCGTACAGATGTTTTTGCATGCGGTCCCCTAATCTGAGACCAGTCTCACCAATATATGTTATCCTGCATCTTTTGCAAACGATGACATATATCACATTACGGGACTCGCATGTGAATCCCTCATGAAGGGTGAGGATAGTTTTGGGAAAGGTGATTGTTTTCGTTTCCCAGACTACAGGGCAGGTAACGCAGCGGAGGCGGTTACATTTTCTGGTGCCAACATATGTAAGGCTCTGCTTCAGGTGGCTGTGGACGATGATGTCCTTAAGGTTTGGCTCACGTTTGTATGCCAATAGGGGTGGATCAGAGAAAATGTCGCGAGTGTCGGAGTCGAGTTGGATTATCGGCAGATGACGATAAAGAATTTTCTTAACCATCTGACCATGCAGGTGGAAAGGCAGTACTAACTTAACTCTGTCAGATGGAGTAACAGGCTTTTTCCTGAATACTTCTTTGCGGCTCACTAGTTGGATACGGTTGAAGGCTTCACGAAGGACCTTTTCTGGGTAGTGGCGATGACGGAAAAATTCTAATAACTTGTTGGACAGATCTATAAAGTCCAAATTATCCTGACAAATGCGGCGAAGACAGAGGAGTTGGGAATATAGGATGGAGTTCTTACAGGCCTCAGGATGGGAAGAGGTGTAAAGCAAATAGGTGTGGCTGTCGGTGGGCTTGTAAAATACAGATGTGACAAGCCTGTTTGTCCAATAGAAACTTTAATGTCTAAAAAGTTAACAGACTTGTCAGAAATTTCATAAGTGAATTTTATGTTGTTATTGAGTGTATTGGCGAATTCAATAAATTTTTTAAGGTATTCCTGTGGCATACTTGTGATTCCGATGCCATCATCGATGTACCTTTTTTAGAATTCTGGAAATCTGCCAGTGTAGGTTTCACATAATTTGACTTCCAGAAAGCCCATAAATAGACAAGCATAACTGGGACCCATTTGGGATAACACCAACTGTTCATCACAACAAGTGTAGAAATCACGTGCAGTAGCACAGTTCTACACAAAACGTTAGGGCATTTGTAAAAGTATCAGCATGACCTAGCAGGTAATTAAATCGTGCTGTTTTGTGGTGCACGTGAAAGAGGCATCCTAAGTGAACACTTCTCACCTTCCAGTCATTTTTATTAAAGTGGTTTAGGGGTGTTTTTGTCATTTGAAAAACACCATTCCACACCGAAGGCTTTTTAGCACCTTTGAGCGTCATCAGGTCACAGCGTTTGTTGGAAGTGGTTTATCTGGACGTGAAGTTGCACGGCGTTTGGGGATGTCCCATTCTATCATCTAAAGGCATTTGGAGCGATTTCGCGCAACCGGAGGAGTAGAAGACAGGCATCATTCAGGCCGGCCTCGTTGCACGAGTAGACAAATTAACAGAACCTATATAATGGCTTCACGACGGCCAGCAATAAGAATACCTCTTACTCCAGCTCGTTGGACGAGGTGCCAGTAGGGTGAAATTCTTTTCACAGACGAATCCCGCTTCAGTATATCCTTCAATGATGGCAGAATCCGTGCTTGGATAAGGCCAGAGTAACGGTTCCTTGACGCTACTATCCAAGAGGTGAATCGTTACGGAGGATGATCAATCACGGTCTGGGGTGGCATCAGCAGGCAAGCAGGACTCTCCTCCATGTCATTCATGGCACCCTAACCGCCCAGCGATACCTGAATGAAATTCTGTAAACCATTGTCCAACCTACCTTGCAAGCCATGGATACAGGGGCAATCCTACAAGATGATAACGCAAGGCCACATCGGGGTCGTCTCGTAGAAGATTTTGTTCAATAGCAAAGGATCATTAGAATCGATTGGCCATCTCGGTCCCCGATCTGTCGCCAATTGAACACATTCGGGATGTCCTAGGCAGTGGGGTTTCGACAAATCATCCTCCACCTGTTGATGTCACTCAGCTGACCTGTTTCCTTCAACAAGAGTGGTAGGCCACAGAATGTCCTAACAACCCTGGTTAATTGGATGAGGCAACGGTGTGTCGAATATCTGGCAGCGAGCACTGGTCACACGCGATACTGACTTGTTCGGTGTTTGAAACAACACTTGTGAATTTTTAGACGAGGGGTGAGTAACTTCGCCAGATTGCTATATTTGTATTCCTATTTTGATTTGCAAATGAAATGATTGAATTTGTTCACTTTTAAATGCTGTTTTCTGTGGTACTAATAGTTTGTTTGCTAGTCAGTTTATTTTGTTTGTGTAAGAATTAAACAAACAGGCCTTTAACTTTTGTCCAGTAGTATATATATATATTGGTTTACAAAGTGTTAATAGGAAGACTTAAGGAAAATTGATGGATGGATGGAGAGAGGGATGAATGAATGGATGAATAAATGGGTGGCTGGATGGATAGATGGATGAATGGAATGATGGATGAATGATGGATGGACGAATGGATGGGTGAATGGATGGATGGATGGAGGGATGGATGAATAGAGGAATATATGAATGGATTAATTGCTGGAAGGATGGGTGGAAGGATGAATGAATGGATGACTTGATGGATAGATGAATGAATGAATTAATGGAAGGCTGGATGAATGGATGGATGGCTGGATGAACGTCTGGATGAATGGATGGATGGACGGATGGAAAGAAGCAGATAGCCAGACAGAAATAAAGAGAGACAGACAGATAGATATAAAAGATGACCCAGATCATGTTGAAACTTTCAACTCTCCAGCCATGTACGTCGACATTCAAGCAGTCCTTTCTTTATATGCTTCAGGTCATACAACTGGTACTGATTCTGGTGATGGTGTCACTAACACTGTACCAGTCTACGAAGTTTATGCTCTTCTCCATGCCATCATGAGACAGGACTTGGCTGGTCGTGACTTCAAAGATTACCTCATGGAGATCCTCTCAGACAGAGGCTACAGCTTAACCATTGTTCTCTTCCTCTCTCCCTCTCCTTCTTCCTCTCTCTCCCCCATTGTCTCCCTCTCTCTCTCTCTTTCTGTCCCATGTGCAAGCAACTTGAAGTTGTCCGTGATAGAAAAATGGTGATCTCAAATCACTCCCTGTCCATATCTTTCTCCCTCTCTATGTTTCCTTCTCTCTCTCCCCCTCTCTCTATCTCTTTCGCTATCTTTCCTTCTCTACCTCTCTTCCTATCTCTCTCATGTTCTCCCTCTCTTCCCCCTCTCTACGTGATACGAAAAGCTAATATGAAAAAAATAACGAAACGTCACAATGGCACGGAGCAGTGAAATCTAATGTAGAATAAAATAAAAAGCCAATATAAACAAAAGGAAAAAAAACAATGTTAAAATTAATTTTTACAAACAGCGTTAAAACAAAATAGACGATACAAATTATTTAGATCATCAAAATTATTTGCACTTTCCATGGGAGGCTACACAAGGTACTCTTAGGCCAGCACAGCTCTATTTCACGATTATCTCTCTTAGACCAATATTTTGTTCCCCCTTCAATTTAGTGGAAACTTTGTGACCTTCTTGGTAGCCCAACCTATAGACAAGATAGGCTAATCATATCCCAACATTAGACAGTTCCTGGTTGTATGTCAATTTTATACCACGTTTGATTGAAATTCCTATATGCTTTTCAGCGTGCTGTTGGAACATACATACATACATACGTACATAATACTTACATACATACATACATACATACATACATACATACATACATACATACATTTATACATACATACATACATACGTATATACATATATATGAACAAACATACATACGTACGGACATACTTATGTACACACACATACACACAAACATACATACACACATACAGACCTACAAATAGTCATACACACATATATACATATACACATGCACACTTACATACAGACATACATGTACACATACACACAAGCACACACATACACATATTTACAAGCATACATACATAATAATTTACACACATAGACGCACACATACACACATATTCATGCACACATACACATTTACGAAAATAGACACATATAAACATATACGCATACAAGCATAGATACATACGTACATACATATACAAATACATAAATACATATATACACAATATACACACATACATACACAAATACAAACACATACATAGATACATACACACATACGTAGGCCCAAATACAAATATATGGACGACATACACACATACACAAATACACACACATACATACAGAAACACACACACACGCACACAAACATATACACATATATATATATACTCACAGATATATCTACATATGTTGATATATGTGTGTAGCATATAAAGTCTTATTTGGTGTGTCAGTGATCATCAATTCAGTTTTATTTGCATTAAGATAGAAGTTTTCCTTTTCACTGTTCTTACGAACTGATATAATTATTTTTTTCCATTCCTTTTTTGAGTTGTGGACAGTAATACTGTTTCATCAACATCTCTGGTATTTCATAACCTCCAATTTTTATGGCGCAGAAATATTCTTTGCTTATATCATGTCTAACATTCCTCATTATATTTTCAGTATACAAGTTAAATAAGTAAACCGAATCTATCTATCTATCTATCTATGTATCTATCTATCTATCTATCTATCTATCTATCTATCTATCTATCTATCTATCTATCTATCTATCTATCTATCTATCTATCTATCTATCTATCTATCTATCTATCTATCTATCTATCTATCTATCTATCTATCTATCTATCTATCTATCTATCTATCATCTTTTGAATATGACGATACAGTACCCATTTCTTGTTCAGAGTCAAGGTCCATATAAGAAAGCTCCTTGTTGTCTCAAACAATTTCTCTCTCAGTTGTGACAGTGAAGCTGTAGCCTCTGTCTCTGAGAGGATCTCCATGAGGTAATCTTTGAGGTCACGACCAGCCAAGTACAGTCTCATGATGGCATGGAGAAGAGCATAAACTTCGTAGACTGGTACAGTGTTAGTGACACCATCACCAGAATCAGTACCAGGTGTATGACCTGAAGCATATAAAGAAAGGTCTGCTTAAATGTCGACGTATATGGCTGGAGAGTTGAAAGTTTCAACGTGATCTGGGTAATTTTCTCTGTCTGCCTGCTTGTCTGTCTGTCTGTCTGTCTGTCTATGTGTGTGTAGCCGTGTACTTGATTATGCTTTTATCTATCCATGATACAACTATTCATTCATCCATCCATTCATCCATCCATCCATCCATCCATCCATTAATCCATCCATCCATCCATCCATCTATCCATCATCATCATCATCATGTGCCGTGCCGACTGGCGTCGCTATTATGCTTCTCCAGAGTACACGATACTTCATGCAGGCCATCAGTTCAGTTGGTGATCTCTTCTCACACCATCCCGTCAGACTGTCCAGTATCATTTCTCTTGGTCTTCCTCTTGATCTTCTTCCCTCTATTTTTCCTGTTGTTATAGTATTTTCAATGCCCCCTCTTCTCATTGCATGTCCTATGAAAGTACATTGTCTCTCTCTTATCTTTTTGACAAGGTTTTTTGTCTCTCCAGCTCTTCTCCTACATTCTTCATTAGTTAGTTTTGCTGTCCAGGGGATTCGCAACATTCTTCTAATAAACCACATTTCTGCTGCTTCCAAAGATTTTTGTGCAAAAATGCCTATTGTCCATGATTCACTTTCATATAACAAGATAGGTTCAATATAGCATTTTAGGACTCGTTTTCTAATAGTCATTGATAAAGATGTGTTAGCTAATATGTCTCTCATTCTCTGAAATGCAGTCTTTGCTTGGCCTATTCTGGTCCTAATTTCTGTTCTGCATTTCCCATCTGAAGTTATTACTGCTCCAAGGTATTTGAATTTCTGCACCTGCTTTAGAATAGTTCCGTTTAATTTAATACTGCATGCTGGTGGATTATGTTTCTTAGATATAACCATAGTCTCTGTCTTTTTGATGTTCAAAGTAAGGCCTTTCTGTTCACTTTCTTTGGCGACTTTATCCAAGAGATTTTGCAGGTCTTGTTGGTTCTCTGCTATCAGTACTGTGTCGTCAGCATACCGAAGGTTGTTAATATTGTATCCTCCAATTTTTATGCCTGGTTCTGTGATGATTGTTCTTAGAATATTCTCGCTATACAGAGAAAAAAGGTCTGGAGATAGTACACATCCTTGTCGCACCCCTTGTTTTATAGGTTGATATTTTCCAATTCTATTTTCAACTTGAACTGCTGCTTCTTGCTGCCAGTATAGATGTTTTACAATCCTCAGGTCTTTGTCGTCAATATTGATGTCTTCAAGCATTTTAATACTTTCATTATGTTTCACCTTGTCGAATGCCTTGGTGTAATCAATGAAGCATAAGTAGAGATCTTTCTGTACTTCTAAAGCTCTTTCTGTTAGTGTTCGTAAAGCATAAATGGCATTGTGTGTTCCCTTTCCTTCAACAAATCCAAACTGTTCATTTGCTATTTCCATTTTTATCTTTTTCCTTGTTCTTCTCATGATTATTCTCAGAAGTAGCTTCGTTATGTGACATGAGAGGCTGATAGTCCGGTGGTCGTCACATTCCTTTGCACCTGGTTTCTTTGGTAGTGCTATAAACGTGGATTTAATCAGGTCACTGGGAATATAACCACTGTTGTAAATGTCATTCAGTAACTTGGTTATTATTTTTATTCCTATCTCCTCTAGTGCCTCTATTTCTTCCATTGTTATATTATCAGGCCCAGTCACTTTTCCTTTCTTCATGTTTTTGATGGCATCTATGATTTCATCTTCAAGTATTGGTGGTCCCTCACAGTTTTCAGTATCTGGTGTTAATTCTGGTATTTCTCCTACATATAGCTCACCGATATACTCTGTCCACCTGTCCACAATGTCTTCTTTTCCCATTAACATTTTACCTTGTATCGATTCATAATTCATCCATCAATCGATTAATTCTTTCATCCATCTATCCAACCATCAAACCATCCATCCATCCATCTGTCCATTAAGGCATCAATCCAGCCATCCATCAATTCATCCATTCATTCAAATATATATCCATCCATAGATCAATGAATCGATAGATACATCCATACATCAATCCATCAATCAATCAACCAATCACTCAATCAATCAATCAATTCATTCATCCATCCATCCAGATATTCATCCATTCAGACATCTTACGTCCATACATACTTCAATCCATCCATCCATCAATCTATCACTTTCATCTGGTAATCCACTGATCCACTGATCCTTCCATCCAACAATACGCCTGCCGCTCATACGTCCATCCATCCATCCATTCATCCATTGATACATGCAGCTATACATTCATCCAGACATGCATTTATCCATCCATCAATCATCACTCTATTCATTCATTTCTTCATCTATTCATATATCATCTACTCTTCCATCTATCCATTCATCCATCTATCCATCCAATCAGACATCCATCCGTCAATCAGCCCATATATCCATTCATCCATCCATCCATACAACCATCCATCAAGCCATTTATCCATTCATCCATTAATTCATCCTTCTATCCATCCCTCTATCCATCCGTCAATCCATCTATCCATTTACCGAAGCATACATACATCTTTTAAGCCATACATCCATTCATCCGTCCATTCTTCACTCCATCCATCCATCCATTTATCTATCCATCCATCCATCCATCCATCAATAGATCCAACCGTCTTCAGTTAATCAATCCATTATTTTTTCTATCCATCCAGCCATTCATCAATAAATCTATCCATCGAGCCACCCATCTAGCATTCCATCCATCTATCCTGAATCCGTCAATTCATCTTCTCATCCATCAATCAATGCATTTATCACTGCATGCTTCTGTCCAACAGCCACACATTCGTTCATCCCTTCATAAATCCAGCCATACATTCATACAACTATAAATTCATTCATCCTCTCATACAGTTTCTATCCATTTATCCATCTATCCATCTGGAAATCCAGCGAACAATTTATCAATGCATTTATCATTCCATCCATTCATCCACATAGTCATCCAGTATCCATTCATCCATTCATTGATCCATCTATTCTTTCATTCATCAACACATTCATCCATCCATCAATGTATGCATTCATTTATCAATCTAGCCATCCATTCATTCATTTAGCCAGCCATCCATGCATTAATCCACCCACTCATCTATTCAATAACACATAATCATCAGTTCATTCATTCATTCATTGATCTGTATATTCATCCGTCTATTCAGCCATCCATCAGTCCATCCATCACTCCATCCAAACATTCAGCTATTCATCCCTTCACTCATCCATCCAGCCATCCTTCCATTAATCCATCCATTTATCCATTAACTATCGATCTATCCATCCATCCATCCAGCCTTCTATACATCATCCACCCAGTCATCCATCAATCTATACATCCATCCATTCACCCAGTGATTTTGTTAAGAAATCTATGTAATGTCTGTATGTATGTATGTATGTATATATATATATGTATGTATGTATGTACGCGTATATGTATGTAGGTATGTATGTATGCATAGGTGTGTACCTGTGTGTATATACATATATATATATATACATACATATGTAGATATATTTAGTATCTATATATATGTATATATATGTGTGTATGTATATATGTCTGTATATGTTTGTGTGCGTGTGTGTGTGTTTCTGTATGTATATGTGTGTGTATTTGTGTATGTGTGTATGTGGTCCATATATATATGTATTTGGGCCTATGTATGTATGTATCTGTGTATGTGTTTCTATGTGTGTATAAGTTTGTATATGTGTTTTATGTGTCTATTTGTGTAAATGTGTATGTGTGCTTGAATATGTGTGTGAATGTGTGTGTATGTGTGCATCTATGTGTGTATATGTCTATGTGTGTATGTTTGTGTATGTGTGTATGTGTGTGCTTGTGTGTATGAGTGCATGTATGTCTGTATGAGTGAATTTATATGTGCATGTGTGTATGTATGTATGTATGTATGTATATCTGTAGGTGTGTATGTGTGTATGTATGTTTCCATGTGTGTAAATATTTGTTTGTGTATCTATGTATGAATGTGTATGTGTGTGTACGTAAGTATGTCCATACATATTATATACGGACGTAAGTATGAACAAAAGTACTATGTATGTACGTACGTATGTAAGGACGTATGTATGTTTGTTCATATGTATGTATATATGTGTGCAGGTATGTATATATATGTATGTGTGTATGTATTTATATATATATATATGTATGTTCCAACAGCACGCTGAAACGCATATAGGAATTTCAATCAAACTTGGTATAAAAATGACATACAATCAGGAACTGTCCAATGTTGGGATAAGACTAGCCTATCTTATCTATGGGTTAGGGTACAAAGGTCACAAAATTTCCACTAAATAGAAGGGGGAACTAAAGATTGGTCTAAGAGAGATAATCGTGAAATAGAGCTGTGCTGGCCTAAGAGTACCTTGTGTAACCTCCCATGGGAAGTGCAAATAATTGTGATGATCTAAATAATTTTTGTCGTCTATTTTGTTTTGACTGCGTGTAAAAATTAATTTTAACTTTGTTTTGTTCCTTATGTTTATATTGTCTTTTTATTTTATTCTACATTAGATTTCATTGCTCTGTGCCATTGTGACGTTTTCTTATTTCTTTCATATTAGCTTTTCGTATCACGTAGAGAGAGGGGGGAAGAGAGGGTGAACATGAGAGAGATAGGAAGAGAGATAGAGAAAGAAAGATAGCGAAAGAGATAGAGAGAGAAGGAGACAGAGAGAGGAAGAGAGAGTGAGAGGGAGAGAGATATGGACAGGGAATCATATGAGATCGCCATGTTTCTATCACGGACAACTTCATGTTGCTTGCAGATGAGAGAGAGAGAGAGAGAGAGAGAGAGAGAGGGAGACAGTGGGGGAGAGAGAGGAAGAAGGAGAAGGAGAGAGGGAGAGAATGGTGGTGAAGCTGTAGCCTCTGTCTGAGAGGATCTCCATGAGGTAATCTTTGAGGTCACGACCAGCCAAGTCCTGTCTCATGATGGCATGGAGAAGAGCATAAACTTCGTAGACTGGTACAGTGTTAGTGACACCATCACCAGAATCAGTACCAGTTGTATGACCTGAAGCATATAAAGAATGCTTGAATGTCGACGTACATGGCTGGAGAGTTGAAAGTTTCAACATGATCTGGGTCATCTTTTCTATCTATCTGTCTGTCTCTCTGTCTGTCTTTATTTCTGTCTGCCTGTGTGCTTGTCTCCATCTATCCATCCATCCAGACGTTCATCCAGCCATCCATTCGTTCATCCAGCCTTCCATTCATTCATCTATCCATCAAACTATCCATTCATTCATCCTTCCACCCATCTTTCCAGGAATTCATCCATTCATCTATTCATCTATTCATCCATCCCTCCATTCATCCCTCCATCCATCCAGCCACCCATTCATTCATCCATTCATTCATCCCTCTCTCCATCCATCGGATCATCCGTCCAACAATCTATCCATCCATCTATCCGTCCAACAATCCATCGATATAGCCATCCATTTAGCCATCCATTAATTCATTCATTCAGTCATCCCTACATCCATCCAGTTAATCATCCAACCATCCTTCCAGTTCCAGTAATGAATCCATCCATTCATCCATATATCCATTAGTCCATCCATCCATCATTCCATTCATCCACCCATCCTTCCATTTATCTATCTTCCAATCCAGCCATCCACTCAACATCCATTCATCGATGCAACCAAACATCCATCCATCTATTCATTCATCCATCCATCCATGCATCAATCTTCTTTAATTCTTCTTATTAACACTTTGTAAACCAAGAAATATACTACTGGAGAAAAGTTAAAGGCCTGTTTTTTTTAAAAATTCTTACAAAAACAAAAGAAACTGACTAACAAACAAACCATTAGTACCCCAGAAAACAACATTTAAAACTGAATAAACTCAATCATTATATTTGCAAATCAGAATAGGAATACAAATACCGCAATCTGGCGAAGTTACTAACCACTCGTCTAAAAATTCACAAATGTGGTTTCAAACAACAAACATGTCAGTATCGCGTGTGGTCACCGTTCGCTGTCAGACATTCGACGCACCGTTGCCTCATCAAGTTAACCAGGGTTATTAGGACATTCTGTGGAATGGCCTGCCACTCTTGTTGAAGGAAAAAGGTCAGCTGAGTGACATCAACAGGTGGAGGATGATTTGTCGAAACCCATCTGCCTAGGACATCCCAAATGTGTTCAGTTGGGGACAGATCGGGAGAACGAGATGGCCAATCGATTCTAATGATCCTTTGCTATTGAACAAAATCATCTACGACACGACTCCGATGTGGCCTTGCGTTATCATCTTGTAGGATTGCCCCTGCATCCATGGCTTGCAAGGTAGGTTGGACAATGGGTTACAGAATTTCATTCAGGTATCGTATGGCGGTTAGGGTGCCATGAATGACATGGAGGAGAATCCTGCTTGCCCGCTGATGCCACCCCAGACATTGATTGATCTCTCCTCCGTAACGATCCACCTCTTGGATAGTGGCTTCATGGAACCGTTCCCCTGGCCTTATCCAATCATGGATTCTGCCATCATTGAAGGATATACTGAAGCGGGATTCGTCTGTGAAAAGAATTTCACCCCACTGGCACCTCGTCCAACGAGCTGGAGTAAGAGGTATTCTTACTGCTGGCAGTCGTGAAGCCATTATATAGTTTCTGTCAATTTGTTCTGCCGCTAACATTGACGTTTGCCGTATTCATTAGCTGGTTTCTGAGAATGGAAGACGTTACTATCCGGTTGCGAAGTTTTTTCAGCTGCAGGTATCTGCCATCTTGTCTACTCGTGCAACGAGATCGGCCTGAACGATGCCAGTCTTCTACTCCTCCGGTTGCGTGAGATCGCTTCAAATGCCTTTAGATGATAGAATGGGACATCCCCGAACGCCGTGCAACTTCACGTCCAGATAAACCGCTTCCAACAAACGCTGTGAACTTATGATGCTCAAAGGTGCTAAAAAGCCTTCGGTGTGGAATGGTGTTTTTCAAATGACAAAAACACCCCTAAACCGCTTTAATAAAAATGACTGGAAGGTGAGAAGTGTTCACTTAGGATGCCTCTTTCACGTGCACAACAAAACAGCACGATTTAATTACCTTCTAGGTCATGCTGATACTTTTAAAAATACCCTAACGTTTTGTTTAGAACTGTGCTCTTGCACGTGATTTTTACACTTGTTGTGATGAACAGTTGGTGTAAACATATGCTTGAAATTAATGACCGGACCTTAACTTTTGTCCATTAGTATATTTCAGCTGCCTTATTTGTTTTGTCTGTTGTCATCAATTTTGTTTTCTATTTTATTATACTAGTAAGAAGAACTCGGCATTGATTTGATTCATGAGACTCAACTGGAAGATATTGATTTGGCAGATGACACAACTCTTATCAGTGACAATGTAAAATCAGTGCAAGTAAAAACAGATACCTTGTCTTTAATGGCTAGTAAAATAGGACTTGAGATTAACAAGGATAAAACTAAAATAATTAAACTTCTCATTAATCACCACGGACAAATATACATAAAAGGAACAGCTGTTGGAGAAGTAAACCAATTTGCATATCTCGGATTCTATATAGACCAAGATGGTGACGCCAGAAAAGAAGTTAGAATTCGAATTGCAAAAGCAGCATTGACCTTCAAGAATCTTGAGAACATAAGGCATTCAAAAGTTAAAAGCACAAAACCCAAGTTAAGATTATTCAATTCAAATGTAATATCCACCCTCATGTATGCATGTGAAAGCTGGAAAACAGCTAAAGAAATAGATAAGAAATTAGACTCTTTCGAAAACAAATGCCCAAGGAAAATACTCGGTATAAAGTGGAACGAATTCAAGAACAACGCACAGATAAGACAGTTTAGCAAACAACAACCTTTCTCATGGGTGATCAGAAAAAAGAAGATGGTCATATGTCGGTCATGTTACGAGAAGAAACAATCAGAGGATCCCCAAACAAGCTATCAAGTGGAACACAACAGGCCGATGAAAAAGAGGTTGACCACGTGAAACTCTAAAGAAAACATTGTTAAGAGAGGCAGGTTCAGTGGGCATAACATCCCTTGATAAGGTTGAACAACTCGCCGAAGACAGGAAATCTTGGCGAACTACCATGACTTCCCTATGTGACGTTTAGCAGCACGGGAAGGATGTAGGATCTAAGAAGAAGAACTCGTTTAAATGGACTACTCTTTCCCTCAGCAACAGAAATAAGAAAAATGATTGATCAAGAAAATGTCAACTAATCATCAAATTGGAAACAACCAAAACAAAGTTAATTTCCATCCATGTTCTAAATAAAACAGGCAGTCCGGTGTCCCCTTTTGTCCTGATTACAAACAACGTGGGGAAATTTCCTATTCTAAAAATAGATTAAAAAAATTTTTTTTAAAAAAATACAGCTTCTGATTGGATGTTATGATTATTCTTTTCCTCCGCCCAATTTAAATTTAGGCCAGCCAACGTTAATATGTTGATTGTTGGATCTTTTATTTTTTTATTGGTAGGAGGAAGGCTGGGGTGTGGCCGCCACAGATATCCTTGAATATATAAACATATCATGCACAGTCAGCAGTACAGAAAGTGTGAAGCGTGGGCATACAGAGAGCTATCTCTCTCTCTCTCTGAACCTTAAGTGCCCAGGGCACATGGGGCTTCCGCAAGGGTTTTCCTCAAATGCCTGTCCTTCGCCTTTTTTTCTGCTCTTGCCCAGGTGAGCCCTCTATTGCTCAACATCCTTTCTGTTGTTCTTCTCCATGTCTCTTTTGGTCTACCCTTACTCCTGTTCCCCTGTGGTGTCCATCTTAGTGCTATTTTTGGTAGTGAGTTGTCAGTCATTCAGAGCACATGTTCCAACCATCGCCAGCGTCTTTCCTCAATAATTGTTGTCAGTGGCTTCATCTGCATTTTTGCCAATAAGATGTTATTTCTTATGGTGTTTGGCCAAAATATTTTTTTTAATTCTTCGTAAACATTTAGTCTGGAACGAATTCAACTTGTTTTCTATGGTTTTGGTGATTTTCCAGCATTCACTTCCATAGAGTAGTAAACTTAGAACATTACTCTTAAATATCCTGATTTTCATATTTATGCTTAGTTTTTTTGATTTCCATATATTCTGCAGCATTGCAAAAGCCTGGTTTGCTCTAATAAGTCTGTTGTTGATGTCCTCTGTGCTGTCTCCATTTTCTACTACTCTGCTGCCAAGGTATACACATTCGTTGACCTCCTCCACTAACTTGCTATCTACTCTGAGTACATTTCTGTTGTTCACATTTTGCTTCATTAACTTTGTCTTTCCTTCGTTGATCTTTTGTCCTATGTTGTTTGCATTCTGAGTTAGCTTGTTTATTTTATCTTGCATATCTTTGTGACTGCTTGATAATAGACAAATGTCGTCCTCAAAGTCAAGGTCCTCCAGCACTGTGTCAAGGGTCCATTGTAATCCTCTGCGTTTGTCTGATGTTGCCTCCGTCATTAACCAGTCTATTGCCAAGATAAATAATGCTGGTGATAGTACACATCCCTGCTTCACTCCTGTTTGTACCCTAAAGCTGCTGGAGTTATGTTCTCCACAGATAACTTTGCACTGAAAATCCTCGTATAGGGCTTTGATTACATTAACTATCGTATGGGGGAGGCCATGCCATCTTAGGATTTTCCACAGTGCATCTCTGTTGACACTGTCAAAGGCTTTCTCAAAATCTATGAATAATGCATTTGTTGTGCTATGCCACTCATTTGCCTGTTCTAATATTTGTCTAAATACAAATATGCGGTCTATGCATGATCTTCCTTTCCTAAATCCTGCCTGCTTTTTCCGAAGTTTATCCTCAAGTGTTGGTACAATTCTGTTGATGATTATTCTGCAAAATACTTTATTGGTGAGAGGCAGTAGGGTAATGCCTCTCCAGTTCCCGCAATCTCTGAGGTCACCCTTCTTTGGTAGTTTTACTCTAAGCCCAGTTTTCCACTCATCTGGGGCTTTTTCTAGATCCCAAATTTGTTGTAATATCCGGCAAAGTTGTTTTGGTGTTTCTGTTTCTTCTGCTTTCAACATCTCAGCAGTCACTTCGTCTTCACCTGGTGCCCTGTCTGATTTTAGCTTCTTTATTGCCTTCTTTACTTCACTTATTGTTATTGGTCCTGTATTGATGTTTAGTTACGTTTTTGCTTCATGTATGTCTATTGTTTGTGCTGCTTGTGTTCTGTTTAGTAGGGTGTTCCCTCCATCTTTCAATTTTTTCTCTTTCTCCACTGACCAGCTGTCCATTTTGTGTCCTTACTGCACTTTCACATCTTGTGTTGAAGTTACCTGTCATCTGCTTTGTGATTTTATATATGGTTTTCATGTCATTTGTATATGCTGCTTTCTCTGCTGTTTCTGCTAAATTGTCATAGTACTGACGTTTATTTTGACGGCATGATTCCTTCACTTCTTTGTCTTTTTGCGCATAATTACTTAGAACTTGTTCTTTAAGCCATTGGGATTTGGTGTTCAGTAAATTTTTCTTGATTTCTTTTCTTTGCTCTATCTTTTCCCATGTGGTCTTGCTTATCCATTCCTCTTTTCTCCGTTTTTGTTTTCCCAGCACCTCTTTTGCTGTTTCCTGTAGTGTTTTATTGAACTCTAGTATGGACATTTCTGCTTCGTCTTGTAGGACACTGAAGCGGTTCTTAAGTACTATTGATAATTCATTTCTTGTTTACTGGTCTGTCAGTTTTCTTGTATCAAAATGTATTTTTCTGTGTTCTCCGATTTTGGCTTTCCTTAATTTTAGTTTTATTTTTGCTACCAGAAGGTTGTGATCACTTCCTACATCTGCTCCTTTCCTTGCTCGCACATCTTGTAGTGACCGTTTCCACTTGTTGTTTATCAGTATGTGATCGATCTGGTTTTCTGTGGTTTTATCTGGTGACCTCCAAGTCACCTTATGGATGTTTTTGTGCTGGAAAATTGTCCCTCCGATGGTCATCATGTTTTCTTCACAGAAACTGCACAGTCTTTCTCCATTTTCATTTATTTCTCCGATTCCTTCTCTTCCCATGATTCTTCTTCTATCTTCATTTCCTTCACCTACTTTTGCATTGAAGTCGCCCAAGATGAGTAGCATATCATGCTTGGGTATTGTTTCTACTGTGGCTTGGAGGCTGTTGTAAAAATCTTCCTTTAATTCCTCTTCAGCTGCTTATGTTGGTGCATAACAAACTATAATAGACAGCTTCGTGAATCTTGAGTTGAAGCGTGCATATAATAATCTCTCATTTATTGGGGTCCATATCAGCAATGCTCTGGATGCTTCTTTTGTTATAATTAATGCTACTCCTCCTTCATGAAGATCTTCTTTACCTGACCATATTATTGTATCTTCTGTGTGCTGTGTTGTTAATTTCCTTCTTCCTTGTCCTGTCCATCTTGCTTCTTGTATTCCTAGTATGTCTAGTTTGTATCTGTGCATTTCCTTGATGGTTTGTGCTAATTTTCCAGTCTGGTTAAGTGTTCTTACATTCCAGCTGCCTATTTGCATCTTGTGTTTAGGTTCCAGGAGGTCTGCAATCGGGCTGGGGACTTCCAGTGGCTGTCTTTCATCCACAACCCTAGCCTTTCTCAGTTTCCTGATAAGCATTTCTTATTCCACCTGCATTTGTTTTTTTCCCTTGCTTCCGTTTCTGTAGCAGTCTGATAGTTTTTTTACCAGATAGGGTTGCTGGCCCTATGCTGAACCCTCCTTAGTCGCCTTTTACGATCATGCGTGGTAGGGTACAGTGGTCCTATTCTTTGCAGATCCCGGGTACCACACGGGGGACCGAGAGCTATAGCTAGGTTATTTTATACTGCAGTTTTTGTCTCTTTTACCTGTCACATTACTAGAACCAGTTTTACTGCAGTCTTTGTCTCTTTTATCTATCATATTACAAGAACCAGTTTTACTGCAGTCTTTGTCTCTTTTATCTGTCACATTACTAGAACCAGTTTTACTGCAGTCGTTGACTCTTTTATTTATCACATTACTAGAACCAGTTATACTGCAGTAGTTTTATCTGTCACATTTCTAGAACCAGTTTTACTGTATTCGTTGTCTCTTTTATCTGTCACATTACTAGAACCAGTTTTACTGCAGTCGTTGTTTCTTTTATCAGTCACATTACGAGAACTAGTTTTACTGCAGTCGTTGTCTCTTTTATCTGGGTTATTTTAAGAACCGGCTCTGCCTGGTAGTCTTTTTGTAAGTGTTCATGGAACCGATTCCTCGAGTTAGAGCTGGGCAAGAATACAAGTAGAAGCCGGTTCTGCTGGTAGCTGCAGGTATCTAATTCTTACACACAGAATCCTAACATCGAGCTCTGTCGTTTGGTCCTCTTCTGTGTTACTGTCTTCTTCGTTTGTCCGTGTGACTTCAGACGTCTCGTGATATAACCAAAACTGTCAGACTTTTTATGTGTGACTCCAGATCTTTGTGACCTTTGTTCCAGACGTATTCAGGCTATTATTTTGACATAGTAACTAGCATGCCAGGAAGGTGTAAGTAAATGTCGGTCAAACAAAATAAGAGAACAACAACATAGACAAAATACCAGGCATAGTCAACTTATACCAACCCACAAAAAGGGGGAATAGCAAGAAACACAAAATTTCTGATCTTGTCATTACCCTCCAAAATAATTACGGGGAAATCACGGAAAAGGTAATAGCTAAAAGAATCTTACAGGAACTTGGAAGAAAATGTCTACTACCTGAAACTTTGGGAGCATGCTGGCCAGGGCCAGAAACAACCATCAACGTGGCAACTGCAGCATGTGAAACATGAGGTATTTAAAAATAAAGAGAAGACCTTGATGGTTGCATTAGATTTAGAAGACGCCTACATTCATGTAGATTAGTCCACGCTACTAACAATGAGGTTAGAAACATGGAACATCAAGTGAACAGCGAACTCACTTTTTAACAGAACTGTAGCGCTAAAATATAGAACATGGACACCCCAACCAACTCAAATATACCCAGGACTGACCCAGGGGTCTCCATCCTCCCACATCTACACGACAGGCCTTGCCAAACTACATAAACCATCAACATGCAAACTATTAACTTTTGTGCGTGATGGTTTACTATAAGCACATGGCAAAAATAGACAAAATATCAAACATAAAATCCAAGAGAAAACAAACAACACCAGGAGGTGCACTGACCACGTAGCATTAATAACCCCAGTGAAAGCAAAAGCCATTAGTGCTCACTAAATAACAGAACCGTCAAACAAATTATGCCCGGGATTTCTTATGGAACTATCCCCATTGAAAGATGCCGTAACCTGATATACATGAGAATTAACTTGGACAGAACCTTATCATTCACACACACATACAAATAGCAAGGGAGGGACTAGTCCATAGCATATCTACAACTTCCATTAAGCACCCTGTTCACACTAATGAGAGCTTTAGTCCTATCCATGATAGACTAGGACTTTGGCTTATTAAAACTGTCTAAAACACAAATAACAAAACTTGAAGGAGTAAAAAGCGAGGTGATGAGATTCATTTTGGGCTGCACCAAAGACACACCCACCGCGACAGTGAGATACAGACTGAATCTTCCTGATCTACAAACCCACCACAAATGTGCTCAAGTAAGGAATCATCATCATCATGTGCCATGCCGACTGGCGTTGGCTATTATGCTTCTCCAGAGTACGCGATCCTTCATGCATGCCATCAGCTCAGTTGGTGATCTCTTCTCACACCATCCCGTCAGACTGTCCAGTATCATTTCTCTTGGTCTTCCTCTTGATCTTCTTCCTTCTATTTTTCCTGTTGTATAATATTTTCAATGTCCCCTCTTCTCATTGCATGTCCTATGAAAGTACATTGTCTCTCTCTTATCTTTTTGACAAGGTTTTTTTGTCTCTCCAGCTCTTCTCATACATTCTTCATTAGTTATTTTTGCTGTCCAGGGGATTCGCAACATTCTTCTAATAAACCACATTTCTGCTGCTTCCAATGATTTTTGTGCAGACTTGCCTATTGTCCATGATTCACTTCCATATAACAAGATAGGTTCAATATAGCATTTTAGTACTCGTTTTCTAACATTCATTGATAAGGATGTGTTGGTCAATATGTTTCACATTCTCTGAAATGCAGTCTTTGCTTGGCCTATTCTGTTCCTAATTTCTGTTCTGCATTTCCCATCTGAAGTTATTACTGCTCCAAGGTATTTGAATTTCTGCACCTGCTTTAGAACAGTTCCGTTTAATTTAATACTGCAATCACTGCTGGTGGATTCTGTTTCTTAGATATAACCATAGTCTCTGTTTTTGATGTTCAAAGTAAGGCCTTTCTGTTCACTTTCTTTGGCGACTTTATCCAAGAGATTTTGCAGGTCTTGTTGGTTCTCTGCTATCAGTACTGTGTCGTCAGCATACCGAAGGTTGTTAATATTGTATCCTCCAATTTTTATGCCTGGTTCTGTGATGATTGTTCTTAGAATATTCTCGCTATACAGAGAAAAAAGGTCTGGAGATAGTACACATCCTTGTCGCACCCCTTGTTTTATAGGTTGATATTTTCCAATTCTATTTTCAACTCGAACTGCTGCTTCTTGCTGCCAGTATAGATGTTTTACAATCCTCAGGTCTTTGCCGTCTATATTTATGTCTTCAAGCATTTTAATAATTTCATTATGTTTCACCTTGTCAAATGCCTTGGTGTAATCAATGAAGCATAAGTAGAGATCTTTCTGTACTTCTAAAGCTCTTTCTGTTAGTGTTCGTAAAGCATAAATGGCATTGTGTGTTCCCTTTCCTTCAACAAATCCAAACTGTTCATCTGCTATTTCCATTTTTATCTTTTTCCTTGTTCTTCTCATAATGATTCTCAGAAGTAGCTTCGTTATGTGACATGAAAGGCTGATAGTCCGGTGGTCGTCACATTCCTTTGCACCTGGTTTCTTTGGTAGTGCTATAAACGTGGATTTAATCAGGTCACTGGGAATATAACCACTGTTGTAAATGTCATTCAGTAACTTGGTTATTATTTTTATTCCTGTCTCCTCTAGTGCCTCTATTTCTTCTATTGTTATATTATCAGGCCCGGTCGCTTTTCCTTTCTTCATGTGTTTGATGGCATCTATGATTTCATCTTCAAGTATTGGTGGTCCCTCACAGTTTTCAGTATCTGGAGTTAATTCTGGTCTTTCTCCTCCATATAGCTCACCGATATACTCTATCCACCTGTCCACAATGTCTTCTTTTCCCATTAACATTTTACCTTCTTTCGATTTCAGGCATCCTGTGGTATATTTTGTTTTCCTGCCCGTGAGTTCATTAATTCGTTTGTGCATGTTTTTGCTGTCTTTAATATGAGAGTCCTCTATCTGTCTGCACTGCTCATTTAACCACATTTCTTTTGCTTCTCTGTATTTGCGTCTTATTTCTTTATTTATCTTGTTATATTTTTTCTCGTTATTTTTACTCCTCCTCTTCTTGTCCATCAGTCCTAAGATGTCGTCTGTCATCCATTTATTTTTAGGGACTTCTTTTTTTGGTGGTATTATCTCCTTAACAGTTTGGTGAATAGAATCTCTTAACATTTCCCATTGTGCATCTATACTATTTATCTTTGCTATTGCATTGTATCTATTTGTTATAATAACTTTGTATTGTTCTCTCAGTTCTTGGTCATTTTTAAGAAGTTCTGTATTCAGTTTGATGTTTGTCACTTTTCTGCCTGCTTTCTTTAGTTTTATTCTAACTTTTCCACAGAGTGGATCATGGTCACTATTGCAGTCAGCTCCTGGCATGGTTTTTGTTGTCAGTAATGCATTGTGGAATCGTTTGTTGATTAATATGTAGTCTATCTGATTAAAAGTCTTTTTGTCTGGACTGCACCACGTTGCCAGTCTTCGAGGATGTTGTTTAAACCAGGTGTTTCCTACAACCATGCTGTGTATTCTTGCCCATTCAATTAATTTATAACCTCTGTCATTCCTCTCCCCCAGTCCATAGTCACCAACGATGTCTGAAGTTCTTCCTTTACCAACTTTGGCATTAAAATCTCCCATGACTATGGTAACTTCATGTGACTTTGTGTGTTTTAGTGCTGTCTCTATGTCATTGTAAAATAGCTGTAAATCTTCTTCAGAGCTTTCAGATGTTTGAGCGTACACTTGTATAATATTTATGTTTATTGGTTGTCCTTTCAGTTGGGCTAGCAGGACTCTGTCCGAGATGTTCAAATATCCTACAATTGTCCTTGCCGTTTGTTCATCAAATATAATTCCTACTCCTCGTTCATGTTTCTCACTTCCTGAATATATTATTGTATATTTATCTGAGTTTATCTTCCCTGCACCTGTCCATCTAACTTCACTCATTCCTAATATGTTGATCTTCATCCTTTCCATTTCCATCTTTACATTTTCTAATTTTCCAGCCTGGAATAAAGTTCTAACATTCCATGTTGCTATTTTGAACTTGTTAGTTTTGCCACCAGTAGCTTGACGACGATCTGGCCTCACCTATGGCTCATGAGCTGCCCTACCGGATGAGGCTGTTCCAGAGGAACATCCATTAACGTCGTTCATGATGAATCGATTATTCTGTTTAAGCATAATTATTCTTGGGAATTACAACAGTGGTTTCCCGTTGCCTTCTGTCGGTTTGTGTACGGACTCTCCGCTAGCCTTTGGACTCCCTGTCCTACCCGCAAGGCAGCGGGAGCGAGAGGTTTTAAGGCGCCTCTGACCCGCCTGGTATTCCCTTCACTGAGCACCTGAGGCACTTTATAGGAGTAGTAGAGCCACCTACTACCCCACCTCGCTCTCTGAGTCTACCGCCAGTTGGTCCGCGCCTGCTTATTTGGATAACTCCTTATTCACAGGGATCCTCCATATCTGGAGGACTTTCACCATCCGCCACCTGTGACGCGCTGGGTTGGGGATGGTCGCCCCAGCTTTACCCAGCAAGTAAGGAAACACCTCAAAATCAGCGACAATAAAAGCCGTCCACTAATAACCTTTAAATGATCAAGAATAAAAAGAAGCAAATCCTGGATGGATGAAGCAAAAAAAAAAAAAACAATAAGAAAAGTTACTGATCCACGTCTCAACCGAACCTGAATTGATTACTTGCAGCGAGGCTCACCAGAATCTCACTTTCCTTACAAGAAAATATCGAAAATAGGTGGAGGAGAAAACACAAGAGGAAACGCTCGAATTCATTAATAAACATACAACTCCTGAGGACATAATCATTCATACAGACGGATCAGTGAGCAGGGGAACTAGAAGAGGTTGAGGTTTTGCAGCATACCTAGGAGGTGAAACACTCAAACTCATGGCTGGGGCTTATACAAGCACCTGCTTAATATGCTCATAGAAACAGAGGCCATCACACAAGTATTAAAATGGGTAGTGAAAACACAACGCATTACCATCATCACCGACTCTCAAAATTCCTTAAGAAAAGTGGAACAAAAAGCCATTAGATAGACATAATGGCAGGAAATAATAAAGCCTACATCAAGAACATCACATGGATCTACTGTTCAGGCCATGTTAAACAACAAAGCCGACCAGCTAGCAGCAAGAGCCAAATCAGAGGGCCTCACCAAAATGGACAATTCGGACCTATACAAATCCATCAAGCAACACCTCGATGAACAAATGCAAATCAACTTCCTCCAAAGTACATATCACATACGACTCAATGCATTACATGTAGGCAAGGGCAGTGGTTGCAAATCCCAACCAAATACTGGACCACAGGTAAGACATATTCAACACAACATTGGAGTTATCTCCCTAAAAACACTGAAGGAAATCCTAACGTCAAAGGCCGAACACGCCCCTTTGACAGTTACAGAATGAAACGACGTTAGAGTCAGTCTCTTGTCGCATAGTACAAACTTCTGCACTTCGTCTGATCAAGATACATACCAGACCAATAATACATAGCAGTCGCATACTACACATAGATTCTTTCACATGCATCCGCGCTATCTCCTCCACTCCATCTCAAAAGATTAAGTGTTAAAAAAAGGAACCTAGCCCTGTTACTGGTCTTGGGGAGTGGCTTCATTATAATCGGGGCCTGCCCATACGTGTTCGGCCTTGACATTAGGATTTCCTTCAGTGCTTTTAGGGAGAAAACTCCAGCGTTGTTTTGATTGTGTGTTGCCTGTGATCTAGCATTTAGTTGGGATTTGCAACCACTGCCCTTGCCTACATTGAGTCATATGTGGTAGGTACTTTGGAGGAAGTTGATTGCATTTGTTCATCGAGGGGCTTGATGGATTTGTATAGGTCCGGTTTGTGCATGTTGATGAGGTCCTCTGGTTTGGCCCTTGCTGCTAGCTGGTCGCCTTTGTTGCTTCCGTCGACTCCGGCATGTCCTGGGCAGTATATCAATGTGATAGTTTTGACGTAGTAACGCAATAGTTCCCTTTCTATATACTTAGGATTTCAGGCAAAAAGATCTGCTAACTTGTCTCATGTGGACAATAGTGAGCTGTTGTGCCCGGATGTCTGGTTTATTGATTGATGCTCTTGTTTCATCTCAGCTCAGCTTTTGTTGAGAAGACTGTGGAACAAAAAGATCCCATACTTTTATGCCAGGAAACTTTTGTGTGAGAGTGTTTTCTGCTTTTGTTTCATATAATAAGGAAATAGCTCAGATCCATTATTGCATTATCTTATCTGTTTATATAATCTTACGTGATTGTGTCACATAAAGCATCTAGCTTGTGTTTGAGTGAAGATCAAGAAGAATTTTGTTTCATTGTTCTCAAAGAGAGAACGGATGGAGATATACAGTAAGTCACAGACAGCTTGGTAAACAAGATAACCCTCCTATTCTGGCAACAGTTGATGTTTTACTCGTGAGTGATACATACACACTGAGGATAATAAAGAAAAATCAATGCTCGATGAAACAGTGGACGATGTTGCTAATGTTGCTGAAACTCAACACCGACAAATAGTCAGCCACATTGGTTGAGGCAGAAAAGGAAGAACAAAATGTCCTTTGTCTTTTTTTCCAACCAATGGTTCTCGAGCACTTGTGACAAGAACATTTTCCAAGAAATATTTATTATTTGGTAAGAAACAGAAAATTTTATGAGTAGTTTTTCTCAGAAATCTTTGGAAGCTTTTGTTTTTCTCTCTAGCAGAGTGATGATCATTGATCGAAGCACATAAGAGAGATCTGGTTAATTTAAATATATTGCGAGAGTCTGATATCTTGGAGCTATACAAATAAGAGAGATCTGGTTATGTTAAATAAATTGTGACAGTCTTGGAGCTATAATAATATAATAATATAGTAATATAATGTAGATTGAGAAAATATAAATGTAAGACCTTAACTGCATCCTATTCTTCACTTTTCAACACATCTCCATTTCTCTGCTCACATTTTTCCCATCACTTTGTAAGTTTGAAAATATCCTCCTGGTAGAATTCCATTTCAGCTGACCGATGACACAGACGCACTGCTTTCTGGACGTTCTCTCCTGTGGGACCCAGTTACGCAAACTTTTCTATAGCCTAGGGTTTCAATCATTTCCTGTACTGCATTGTGTCCTATTCCAAGATTTACAGAAATTTTAGAAACTGTGGCACATCTGTCTTTTTTAATGATGTCGTTAACCCTTTCCACTTTGCATTCAGTGAAGAGAGTTCAAGGGCGACCGCTGCGAGGCATATTTTGGATGCTAGTGTTTGAAATGTTTCATCCACCTTCTAACACTGCTAGCACTCATACACACATCTCCATAAGCAAGCTGAAGTCTTCGGTGAATTTTAGCAGCGAGGATTTCCTATTTAAGAATGAACTCAATAAAAGCACTTTGATGAAATGAAAATCAGCACCTGCCATTCTGTTTTTGCTCTGCGTGGTCACCATCATGTGACCTCTAATTGTAGTGCAAAGGATGCAGTTAAGGTGATAGATTTATATTTTCTCTGTCTATAAATTCTGATTTTAAAAATATTTTGCTCGCGACTTTCGGTATGGCGCTCTAAATAGAGTGTTTCCAATATACGGGAAACATATTTCATTACATATATTTGTGTGTTTTTTTTTAAATTAAAAATAGTTCTTTTTGTTATCTGGTGTATTCTGTTTTGGAATTATGGTAAGTGTGCAGCTTAAGATTCAGATATTGGCCCTAGAGTTCTCTATCTGGCATGTAAGGAAAAAAAATGTTCATTTACATTTGTGGTCTTGCGAGACATTTCACTTTTTAAAAAGATTAATTAATTGACATTCATACGAGTTGATTATTTGTTTTTAATTTATCAACAGCTGGAGGAAGAAGAGCTGGACTGATGAATGCAGCAGCAGCAACTATAGAAAAGATTGTTCCTCATGACAGAAATTTTGTTGCTGTTAACATATAACTAGTGTCGCAGTAATGTTTTAGCTAGTTCTTACCTTTTTTTTGTTTTAAAATTATATGTACAAAGAAATGTTTCACATATTCATAAGTCCATAAGTTTTCTGGTATTTTCTCATGAAGGGGGATTCCAGAACAAAGGAGTAAGCCCCACAGCCCCAGTGAGAATCCTGATGAATGGTAAATGTCAGGCAGGATTCAATGCCACACCCAAAGTGTGAGCTCATGTCACTATTGGTTTTCATAAACCTAGTCCATGGATATATATATATATATATATATATATATATATATATATATATATAAAACGTGACTAAATGTTATGTGATACCTTACATTATGAATGGTTAAATATTTTCCTGCAGAGTAAGTAATTCATCTTTTTATTTTACAACCAGTTCTATAAACTGAAAATGTCACATCGTTATCAATGCCAGCCTCATTACCAAAGTGGAGGCAAGCATGGAACTGTTGTAGTTGATTCAATGTTGATGCGATGACAGTTTAGAAAACAAAAACCATTGAGGATTGCCTGTGTGAGGTACCTTTCACAGTTTGATGCATTCCAAAGATTTTACTTGCTTCTTCGTTCCTAAAATGCCAGTTTTTGTATGTGATCCTTGAAAAAGGCTTTTGCCCAAATATTGGATTGTTGTATGATTTTCATTTGTATGTACTCTTCTTGGTTTCTGTCATCTTTCCTCACACTCTGTATCTTTGTGTAAAACTGAACCATACACTCATCTATTTTCATGAAAAGAAAAGAAGAGCAAGAGGATGACAGTGGTATAGATAGGTGGACATCATAGAGATGGAGGGATAGACTGGTTTCAGCTTGGCCATGTACAGTGTGAAAACAACAAAAAAAAACAGAGTGAGCTGGAGGACCACTGCAGGAAACTTTAACTGGGGCCATAGCACAGGGTGAATGTGATTCATCATAAAATTTAAACTTATATGTATTAAAGAATGGAAGAGAACAGACACATGAAAATTATGTATGCATAAGAGATGAGGGAAACAGGACTAAGGAGTAGACCAAGACAGAGAAGGAAAGACAACATAGAAGAGGATATGAAAGAAATTGGTGTCACCAACTGGAGAGAGAAGTTCTGAATAGAAAGGACTGGAGGCGAAGTTTATCTGCAGCAATGAGCCTTAATGACTCAGAAAGCTGAAAAAGGAGAAGCATATATATATACAAAGAATATTAAATTTGAAAATTTAGTCAATGCATTCTTCACTTTTATTTTTGCAACATATATTATGGAATACATTTAGTTGTAAAAATACACTACAATTGTTACAGTTCTTCATAATTGTGTTTCAAGTTTTTGTCACTGTGACAGTTGATATATATGATATATGGTGGTGGCTCGGTGAGTGTTGGATCTTACATCCTTCCCTTGCGAGTATACGTGACATAGGCTTCAGACAGTTGTTTGCCAAGTTTTACTGTTCTCGGCGAGCCTTTCAACTTCAACAAGGGATGTTATGCCCACTAAACTGGCTTCTCTTAACAATGTCCTCTTTAGAGTTTCACGTGGTCGACATCTTTTTCTTCAGTCTGTTGTGCTCCACTTGATAGCTTGTTTTGGTTATGATTGTTTCTTCTCATCACATGGGCTACATATGTTCATCTTCTTTTTTATGATCACCCATGAGACAGTTTGTTGTTTGCTCATCTGTCTTATCTCTGAGTTGTTCTTGAATTCGTTCCACTTTATACTGAGTATTTTCCTTACGCACTTGTTTTCAAAAGAGTCTAATTTCTTGTCTGTTTCTTTAGTTGATTTCCAGCTTTTGCATGCATAAATGAAGGTTGATATCACATTTGAATTGAATAATCTTAACTTGGTTTTTGTGCTTATAACTTTTGAATTCCATATATTTTCAAGATTTTTAAAGGACAATGCTGCTTTTGCAATACAAATTCTAACTTCCTTCCTGGTGTCACCATCCTGGACTATGTAACTGCCAAGGTATGCAAACTGGTTTACTTCATCAACAACTGTTCCTTCTGCATATATTTTTCCTTCCTAATTAATGAGAAATTTCATTATTTTTGTTTCGTCTTTGTTAATTTCAAGACCTATTTTGCTAGCCAAGGAAGACAGGGAATTTGTTTTTTCCTCATCAATTTCACATTGTCACTGATAAGAGTTATGTCATCTGCAAAAATGAAGAATTTTTATTTAGGTCCCATGTACCCAATAATTGCTGGTTTTACCTGCACAGTATCTTTTCATTATAAAGGCTATGGCAATTCCAAAATGCAAGGGAGATAATATACATCATTGTTTCACACCTGTTTCAATCATTCCTTCTTCTATCTTGACTGCACAAACATATTCGTTGTAGAGATCTCTAATGATGTTGACAATTTTAAATCATATTCCATATAGTCTTAAAATTTTCCACATTGAATCTCTGTGTATGCTATCAAATGCTTTTTTTTTAAGTCTATGATGTTCAGGATTAATGGTTTCTGCTTTTCAGTATGATCTTCAAGTATTATTATTAGAGTAAAGATCTGGTCGAGACAGCTTCTCTTTTTTTGAAATCCTGCCTGTTCTTCTCTCATTGCAGTATCCACTACATCCTTAATTCTATTCAGAATCACTTTACAAAACACCTTTGACACAACTGATAGTAAGGTTACACCCTCCAGTTATTGCAGTCATGAGGTTGCCTTTTCTAGGTATTTTAACAATGATTCCTTTTTCCATTTAGAAGGGACCTTTTCTTCTTTCTAAATGTTATTAAAACATTCTTTGTAGCTGGCTCATTTGTCATTGTTAATAGTTTTTAAAATTTCAACTGTTATTTCATCTTCACCTGGAGCTTTGCTTTTAGCCATTAGAGTCACTGCTGTTTCAATTTCATACAGTGTAACTTCATCTAAGTTGACATTTATTTGTGGGACAGGTAAATTGGTTTCAAGATTTATTAATTCATTTGGGTGTGGTCGATTAAACATTTCTTGGAAATGTTCGGCCCGTCTTTGCTTTTGGTCTTTACTTGATGTTAATGGTTGCCTGTTTTGCTAAAGACTGGTCTTTCTCTGGAGGTAATAGCACCTGTTAACTTCTTCTGTATGTTATATAGCTGTCTCCTGTTTTTGCTGCATTTTCTTCTTCTTCTGCCGTATTGTCCATATATTCTCTTTTATCTCTTCTAGCTGAACTTTTTACTTTATTGTCTAGTTCTTTTTATGTTGCATTTGCCACAACTTTTCCAAGATCTGTCTTTACATTTAACATGGCTAATCTTGCTGCTCTTCTTTCATATATGTATTTCCATGTGTTATCTGATATCCATGCTTTTCTACTTGTTGACTGCAGTCCAGCACTTGCTTTTGCTGCCGTGATTATGGCTGTGCTGTATGAATTCCATAATTCATCTTTATTCTATCTCCTCTACCTCTTTGAGTGCCGTGATTCCAGACTGAAATCACTGTTGGTATTTTCTTCTTGTAGGCTATGACTGTTTATCTTTCTGAGTATTGATTTCTTGTGTTGGCTTTTCAGTTTAAGTCTTATCCTCCCTATACACAGGTTGTGATCACTGTTGACATCTGCACCTTTAGCATAGCCTTGTAAGTAATGATTATAATTATTATTATTATTATTATAATTGGTGATATGATCGTGAATATAGTTAAGAAGGTATTGGGGGCAGGATAGTAGATCAAACGGCGACAGAGAGGTGGATAGTTTGAGGGGCGAAGAGCGAATACGTGGTAATTCAAAGCCCTGATCAAAAGTAAACCGAGGAGACATGGTTATGCGAGAGATCGTAAGTTAGTCCAGTACTAACAATGCAATGACTCGAAAACCACCCACGCACACCTGCAGTAGTCGGGAGGGAACAATAGACATCTGACACTGACTGAGGAAGTTAGGGCGACAAAGGATGACCCAATGACCCGATGACCAAATGACTCGATGACCCAATGACCAATACAAAAATTGGAGGCGTGGTCTTTTGGTCAGAACTTACGAATATAAGGCAGGAGGAGAGGAGATTAGGATGCAGATTCAGGTAGAGAGAGGTTCTGATAGAGGAGGACCAAGAGGTCCTAAACAAGTAGTCTAGTAGAAGAACAGAAAAGATAGAGAAGTAGCGTTAGACTGAACCAGTGTATTAAGAGGTTGTGCAGTAATTATTACATTGAAATTTCGAGCACCGAGCTTCTGTATTAAAGTATGAAGTATTGAAAATTGTGAAGCTGAGAACGCTGCTTAAATACTGCATTTAGAATATGAGAAGTATGATACTGTGATATTTTGAGATATGTGCTACAAAGATGAAAACAACGAAATGTATTCCAAGTGATGTTATCAATTTTATGGCTTAGATATATTAGTCAAAATAAAAGTTATTCAGTGAACTTCCATCAGACTTCTCTGATTTAGAGAACGATGTAATGTTGTGAAATCTCGATGTGTGATGTGATGAGGAAAGAGAAACTTATTGAACAATATGATAGTACAAAGAACATCTTCTTGAACAATAAAAAAGACACTAATACATATTAAACTGGTGCCGGTGACTTTTTCCCGACATTTGGGAGGAGACGACCTGGAGTAAAAGCGGCCACAATGAGAAGTATTGACTACTAGCGATCACGTGCCAGACTGTGTTGAACTGATGTGATTTAGGCA